>JAZHPH010000150.1:0-128435 GCA_037356405.1 Nasonia oneida
TAACAGAATAATAAAATCGCGCAGATTGGGATGGGCAGGGCACGTAGCGAGAATGGGAGACGACCGTACGGCAGCGCGTGTCATGAAGGGCAGGCCGATGGTAACGCGACCTCTAGGTAGACCTAGACGTAGATGGGAGGACAACGTAAAAGCGGATCTAGTAGAAATAGGACGGGTGGGTGTCGATCGGAGAGGTGCATCTTGGGTGGGGTTGACACAAGATAAGGCAGCGTGGAAGGCTTGCGTGGATGAGGCGATGAACTTTTGAGTTCCAAATGCCACGTAAGAAAAAAAAAATTGCCGAGTGACTGGTAGTAAACAAGTTGTCCTTAAATGTAGGAAAAACAGTGTGCATGACTTTTGGAAGTAATATTGGAAGCGTACCAGCTCAGATAAATGTTAAAATTCTTGATAAAAGTATAACTAGGGTGGAGAACTTTAAATATTTAGGAGTTGTCTTTGATAGTAATCTAAAATGGGATAACCATATGCAATATATAGTTGGAAAAACTAAATACCTAGTCTATATTTTTTATAAAATCTCTAAATCAATGCCCATAGAGACTCTCAGAATGGTTTACTACGCTTTTTTACATAGTATTATAACTTATGGCATCATTGCTTGGGGCGGTGCATATAGGAATAGCCGAGATCAAGTTCAAAAATTGCAAAACAAAATTTTTAAAATCATCAATAAAAATAACTTTTTGTTACAAGACAATCCATTAAATATTGGACAACTGTTTGCTTTCGAAGCTTTTAAACTACACTACTATGATCTCAAAGAAAAATTCTTAGCATCAGATAGTGTTACTAGGAATAGAAGTATTATTATACCAAAAACAAATAAGAGAATCAGCAATAAGAACAGCTATATGAAAGCAATTAATGTATATAATGAGCTTCCTAATCGACTAAAAGTATGAAATATAAATAAATACTCTCAAAAGAAAATCATAAAAGACTAGATACGATCCAACTGTTAGAAAAAAAATAATAAAAGAAAAAAAAATTGTTTCTGTATGCAATACACAAATTTGTTATTAGAAACTAATGTCAAATGTATATATCTTAGTTTTAAGTTTTAATTTTAAGTTTTGTTTATATTTTTCTTTCTCCTTTGTAACCAGACTGCGAACAGGTAATTTTATTTACCTCTGCAGGTTTCCAGGTATGAAATACATACCTTGTAAATTTCTTCTGGTAATAATAAATAAATAAATAAATAGCATCTTGATCCCTCTCTTTAAGCTGTTTATGAAACCAGTTAGTTTCAGAGATATTAGTGTTCGAAATTATTTATTATAACAACTAATAGAACTTGCACCCTGTTTACAAATATATAGGTTGGTAAAAAGGGTGTCAGGTGATTTTGGAAGGGTGATGTCTTTTGGAGCTTAGTGCAACAATTATAGCTATGTGAGAGAATAAGTTATAATTGATTAAAAATAATTTTATTTATCAAATGTAAAAGTACAAAAACTTATAGAATTATATATAAAGTGAAATTAAGTTTGATATTAAAGCAATACATAATGTTATAAAAAAAACACTTTATTCAAAGGGGCAAAGATGACACATTCACACAAAATAACCGTAACTCTTTCAAGAACGTGTATATAAGTTTAATAATAAAATAAAATGGAAGGTTACATTAAATATGAACTCGCAGCTAGCTGCCCAGAAAACCAAACGCACCGCTCGGCGGTCTGACAAGGTCTGATCCACTCGGAGTCGCTCGAAGCGACTTGCCGCGAGGCCGCACGAGAGCGCTACTCTCGACTACAAACGGTTGTAGTACGGCACGAGTATGATTGTATCGTAGCGTTATTTTTTTTTTTTATCGTCACATTCGGCCATCCTCGAGGAGTTTGGTCTCCAAACTCTAGCTAATCTTTTCTTTTGAAAAATACAAATTATAAAACGTATCGCATGACAATTTTTTTGCTTAATAATAACATAGAATAAAATAATTGCTTGTTAAACTAAATAATTACATTACATAGTCATCGAATCGTTTCGGTTTGCGCCTCTGACGACTCGCTTTTTCCAAGGGCAATGATTTTGCGCTTGTGTTTTCGTTTTGCTGATCTGAACTAAGCTTTTCTTCTCGATTGCCTGAAATTTCGAATACACTCGTTGAACAACTCGGAATAATACTATCAAAATTTACATCTGTCTCATCCGGTACATCGCTCATACTTTGCTCGCCTTCACTATCGTCTTCAAACTTGTCATCGTTGTCTTTTTCGAAACCTGTCCAAATTTTTAGTTGACTTACATTAGCTGTCGTTTCGAATCGTCGATCTTGCGATTCATTTAAACGTTTGACTCTGTACGTATCGCTAGGACCAACACCTACAACTACAAGCGGTCTTTTACCGAAAGGCTTTTGAAGTTTGGTGGACGTACCAGTAGCTACAGTGTTTTGCTTCATATACACGATATCGCCAATTTTGAAAGCTGTTTTCAAATTTCGATTCTTATCATATCGCGCTTTATATTTAGCTTGCTCTAACAAAATACGCTCGCGGAGGCGCTCCTGAAGTTCACTAGGGGTGGTATATGTTTCGCAATTTTCGGTTAATAAACGCAAATTACCATCGTCGAATCGTGGTAAATATCCCAACAACGCTTTGTATGGTTCAACACCCGTGGCTGCGCTGACAGTACAGTTAATGTCCCGCGCGATTTTCGAGATGTTGCGATCCCAATCATTCGGTTCTTTACCGTCATTATGCACTCTCATTGCTGGAATGAGTGTCTGATTAAGTCTCTCAATTAATCCGTTTGCTTGCGGATGACGACTCGAATTAAGCGTGTGCTTTATTCCCTGTTTTACGCAGAACTCTTGAAAAACGTGAGAGGTGAAACTCGTACCTCGGTCTGAAACAATTCGCCCTGGCGCTCCGTACAAATTTACAAAATCAGTGAGATGCTTAACAGTCGTAACAGCAGTAACGTTCTTAACGGGTACAATAAACACGAACTTAGTTAGATTGTCGATTAGACCAAACACATATTTATTATTTCGCGGCGTAGAAGGGAACGGTCCTACGTGATCGACATGAACGACATCGAATGGACGACGTCCCGGAGCAATAGGGTGTAGTTCCCCTTGACCTGGTCCTGGCTTGTTCTTTGCCATTATGCACTCCAAACAATTGCGGATGTGCATGCGTACGTATCTCCTCAACCTCGGAAAATAATAATATTCTTCGATTCTTTTTGCTGTCTTTTCGATGCCAAAATGACTCCCCAAATCATGATATCTTATAACTAGCGCTTTTCGCATAGCCGCCGGTACTACATATAATTCTCGCTCTTGATTATCGCGTACAACTCTTTTATAAAGTAATCCGTCTTTCAGAACAAAACTTTCTACTCGTTGCTTTTCCAATTTATCTCTTTCAAACTCGCGCTTTTTCAGTATATTAATTAATTCTAAAATCGTCGAATCGGAACGTTGAAACACTAAAATTTCGCTCTCATCGGAATCCACAGTCATCGTCATCACATCAAAACAATCTGACTGACTTTCTGCTAACGGAGCTCGTGATAGAGCGTCGACGTGTTGCATATTTTCTCCGCGCCTGTGCTTAACTTCTAGATCATACTCTGCGATCTCGCTCATCCACCTTGAGATTTGCGCGTTCTTCGTCTTCCACGCATTGAGATACACAAGACTTTGGCAATCGGTTACAACTACAAATTTCAACGCAATTAATAACGGTCTCAACCTAGCTAAAGCCCACGAAATAGCCATCAATTCCAGCTTACTCGAATGGTATTTCGCTTCAACCGTGTTCGTGCATCTACTTATCGCATAGACTAACCGCAGTGGCTCATATTCAGCATCAGCTTGCAGTAACATCGCGCCTAAACCTGCAGCTGAAGCATCTGTATGCAATTCGGTTTTCGCAGCGTTCGGGTTGTATAATTTTAACACAGGTTTCTTTACTAACGCAGATTTTATGTTTTGAAACGCTTCCTCTTGCGCCTGAGCCCATACAAAAACAACATCATTTCGCAGTAAATTGGACAGGGGCTTTGTTCTCCTAGCGAAATTAGGGACGAAACGCCTAAAAAATCCCGCTAGCCCAAGAAATCGTCGAATCGCGTGCTTATCCGTCGGACGCGGAAATTGGTCGATTGCCGCAATCTTACGCTCACCAGGTAGAAGTTCACCTTCTCCAAGCATATATCCCAAAAATTCGACGCGTCTCATTCCGAATCTACACTTTTCAATATTTAGAGTTAAACCTGCGTCTTTCAGTAACTGCAATACAATCTCGAAATTTTTCAATAAATCATCCCAGTTTTCCGCGTAAACAAATATATCGTCAAACAAATTCAAAGCTATTCCCAATTTACGGGCTTTTCCTAATACTAACTCCATCAATTTCGCGAAATAAATCGGTGCCCATGAGAGACCAAGCATCGCCGTTTCAAACTGTCCCGTTTGTGTTTCGGTAATGAACGCGGTTAAAGGCTTAGCCCTTTCTGCGATTGGCATCTGCAGATAACCCATATATAAATCTCCGGTGATGAATATACGAGCTTTATGAAACTTTTCCAGAAAATCGTCGAAATTCGGAATGGGAAAATTCCTCTTACGCGTCAGTCTATTTACCTTCCCGTAGTGAACAACCATTCGAGGGCTACCATCTTTTTTTCGCACAACGAAGGCTGGACTGGCGTAAGGCGAATCAGTCTCTGTTATAATACCCGCGCGCTTAAAGTCTGTGACTAACGTGTCTAGGTCATCTCGATCTCGGCTACTAAGCTTGTACGGTTGTGAAGAAACTATTTCATTACTTTCGACTTCTATATCCATGGTTAACTTGTCCGTTCTACCTATCTCACTCAATTCTTTCGCAAAACATCGCCGATATTTATTTAAAAGTACAAGTAAAACCCCCTTTTGCTCTTCCGTAATGTGTTTATCCACTACAATTTCCTCCAACGTAATCGGAGCGTACCTAGGCGTTAATTCTTTCGCGACTTCTATTCCAAACAGAGATTCACCTACAGTGTCTAACACATCAACAGATCTACACTCATTACTAGTATTTATCACACCTACTGGCACTTTGTACGAATCAATCTCGACATTTATAAAGTTTATTGTACCGGGTTTCAAATTGACGCATTCCAACGCATGAGCATTTGTTTTTGTCGGCCTCTTTGTTTCTCCTAAGTCTACACCTGAAAACACTAAATTACCTCCAACCTTCGAATAACTTATATCTTGAGCTTCTGTGAAAGGACGTCCTAAAATTACATCATATTTCTGCGCTGTATCAGGCACGACTCTAAAAGTTACATCGCGCGGTTTTAGATCATCTAATCGTACCATTCCTACAACTACTCCCGGGGACTCAACAGTATTACCGCCAAACCCTCTTAAGATCGAAGGTGCATTCAACATTTTGTATCCTTCACGCAAAACAATAATCGACTTAATCGTACAAACTGAAGCTCCCATATCGATAAATGCAACAAATTTCTTATTATCAATATTAATTTCGCGCGCAAACTTTTTCACTGATGCGTCAGAATCGGATGCATCTACTAGAGCGATATCACTAGCCGTATTTGTCGTTGATTTTTCTTCGAACTGCGTCGCGTTATACGTACATCGAGAAGCTACATGTCCCGGACGCTTACAAAGAAAGCATGTAAACACTCGCTTCGGCTTCGAACAATTTCGCGCTAAATGCCCCGACTCACCACAGTTGAAGCACTTCCCCGAATTGAACGCACGCTTGACCTTCTCCGAATGGGCGCCGCTGTTGGTAGTCGCTGCTCCTCGCTCTGCCGCTGTTGACGATGTTTCGCTGCTTGAGCCGTGGTCCCCCCTTCCACTCTGTTTGGCTTCTCCCGATGTGTTGCGACGATCTCGATGCTCTCCTAGACGTTCACGTCGGTTGCTGTGGATTTTTTTCGACTCTTACCAAATCTTGCAGAATCTCGTCCGTCGACTCGTACTCGTGTCCAAGCGTGTAATGCGCCAAATCACGCGACCATAGGCCGGCAGCTATTTCGTCTCTAATCTCACTTACTTCTAAGTCTAAGCCTTCACAAAGCCAGATTTTATCCAAGAGGTAGTCTTGTACTGTCTCGTTACGATTCTGAGAACGAGCTGCCATTGCCTTCAGCTTTTCGCTCCGTGACCTCTTGTACGTAAATGCTCCTGTAAACGCTTCCTTGAAATCTCCGAACGTCTTGACTGTCAATGATTTTGTCAATAACCATTTCCATGCTCCTTTCTTCAACTTTGATTTTGCGATGCTCACACAAAGTGCATCACCCCAACTATACAATGTTTTTGCATTTTCCAACTCGTTGATCCACGCTTTCGACTTTTCCGGGCCTTCATTTCCGAAGAAGTCTCTGATTATATGGTGCGCATTTGAAGCCGAGAGAATTTGGGCTTGATCCTGTCCTCCATTCAATGGCAAATTCTCGACAATACGCGATTGCAATGCCATCGTTTGGGTAAGCGACGTGATTGCCTGCGCCAAAAGGTCATTCTGAGAATCCGCTGAACCTGGCGTCGATCCTCTATGCTGCCTTTCCAACTCCTCAATCTTTTGCTTGAGCTCGAGCGTTGCTTTTTCCGCCTGAAGACGCTCTTCTTGCCGTCGAGCCTTTTGTCTCTCGATCTCTTGCAATGCTGCCTCTAAATTCTTATCAGCCATCGTTTCTCCCAAATCGAATATCAAATTGTTATCAATCACAAATTGTTCAAACACGTCCAACCCCTTTGACATAAATCCACACTTTTACAATACACAAAACGTTCAGTCTACTGTCCACTCTCTGACACACTACCGGTGTATCCCACTTCTGAATTGTTATAAAAAAAACACTTTATTCAAAGGGGCAAAGATGACACATTCACACAAAATAACCGTAACTCTTTCAAGAACGTGTATATAAGTTTAATAATAAAATAAAATGGGAGGTTACATTAAATATGAACTCGCAGCTAGCTGCCCAGAAAACCAAACGCACCGCTCGGCGGTCTGACAAGGTCTGATCTACTCGGAGTCGCTCGAAGCGACTTGCCGCGAGGCCGCACGAGAGCGCTACTCTCGACTACAAACGGTTGTAGTACGGCACGAGTATGATTGTATCGTAGCGTTATTTTTTTTTTTTTTTTTTGATCGTCACAATAATGTTAAAGAAAGCGACGTGCATAAGGATTTGCAGCGGTTTTTTTATTCATATTACAAATGAAATTAAATATTAACAAAAAAAAAAAGAAATTTACTTTTGTCGATAAAAATTGCACACATTTAAAGGATTAAGAAAATTCAAATTTACAAACTTACATAACCATTATTTACAAACATCAAAAATATAAATTTACAAACTTACATAATAAATATTTACAAAAATTAAAAGTAATAAAAAAATTTTAATTTACGAACTTACATTAACCGTTTCCTTTTCTCATCTTGCCTATGATCCAGTATAGGCATCGGTGCATAGACTGGACGTTTGCGGTTTTTTTCTTAAGAACGTCCAGATTCACACATCTGGAGGATTTCTCTTGCAAGCTGTAAATTTGTTACCGGCTGCTTCGGTACAATGAACGGCTCCTTTTTTGAAGCTCTAACTTGCCTGGAGATGTCTTCTTGAATCTGCGTCGGTGGTTGTACGTTAGATATTCCATATCCAGTTTCTTGAACGTCCGGAGCTGCTGGCCAATGTGGATGATGGTCCCATATTTCATCCTGGATCTTCGGAGCTGGACGGTCCGAAGATCCAAGTTCAAATAAACTTGTCAGCCGTTCCTTGCGCTGAATCTCCGAGGTTGGAGCTTGGTATGTAGACTTCTCGCGTTGTCAATCTGTAGTCCTCCGGAGCTGCTTCTTCTTCCTATATTTTTTCAATTTTGGTGCGGGGATCGGTAGATACGGATCGTCGTCCTCCGAATCCTCGCCAAACAAATCAGCGATCTTTTTGAAGATTCGCTCGTCCCTCAATCGCCGTGACAAAACTACGTCTGCGCCTGCCATCTTGTCTATGCGATTGTGTGTCTTGGACTATCGTTTCATCAACACTGACTGAAAATGTTCGTACCGATCCTTTCATATGGTTGAAGCAGCTGTGAGTAGGTTAGGGTAGTCTAATCAAGAAGGTTGGGATAGGATGAAATTCGTTGAAAAGAGTAGGGGTGGGTAGACCTCATTAAGATTGTTAGGTATGGATCAGACGTTGTAGAGGGCAGAGTGTAAAGTTTCCGGAAATTTCTGTATGGAATAACGGCACCACAGGACTAAGAAAAATTGTTAATTTTATCCTTACTTGGATAAGTATCATATTATTAGGACATGAAGGTTACACGGGCGGAGAATATGTATGCACAACAGAGATATTAAGTTTTAATTTTTCATTCTTATTATACTCAAAACTAGAAATGTATTATATTATATAATAGTATATTGTGTACCAAGGGCACACAGTGTGAAACATTTTTTTTGTATTAAAACCTAATATCTCACGATTGAGTGAACGGAATTTGATGAAATTTGGTTAGAGCATAGTTTGAGTTATGTGGAATAAGAGAAAAATATTGGGAAGGCCCACAATAGTTTTCGGGGGCCCCAAAATTCAAGGATAAAAGGCCCATTTCGCGATTTTAACGATAAAATCTTTGCCTTTTTCAATATTTATAATATTTTTTGGAAAAAAACTATGCGACTTCCAAATTTTTGTCTACTGAACTTAAATCTATCAATAAAAGTTGTCTTAGCTTTTTTAATTTTCAAGTTTTTTTTTTGGTAAAAAAATACACGATTTATCATATTGAAGTGGATTTTCTTGAAACTCGCCGATATTTAAAGGTTCGCTGATGAACACACACATACACACACAAAGTATGCAGATATTCAAATATTGTTGATAAATTCATTAAACTGTAATGGGGTAAGACTTGACGATGAGAGGAAACATCGTCTTTTTTTCCTGTTCTAATTACCGGTTGTGTTATTGGATGGTATTTTCAATATACTGACTATGCTTTATAGAAGATTCGTATTCTTATGAAATAGATCAATTTTTCAGATTCGTCAATTGCATAATCTAAATAAAACTACTCAGTTTCATTCAAATACTTTTATTGATCTGCTGTAGCAAAAAATAATGTTTAATTTGAATGATCATTGATTTGTGTATAAAAGATTTTAGGGATTGTAATGATAATAACATATAAAATTTATAAGTTAATAATACGATTAAAAAATAATAATCAACGGGACCTTTCTCGCAGAGCATTATTCCAGCTAAGGAAACAGACTAACCCTGGTAGAAATGTCAACGGTTCAATGGCTTAGCAATGGCTTATTTAACCAATAACACCAATGAACCGTTTAAAAAACCGCTAAATAACCGCTTACTGTAATAGAAGCTTATGCACAGCTCCTTGCAGTTAATTTGCTTAAATTCAGTTTACTAGCCATACGTATACAATTGTCAGGTTAAAACTTTTATTAATAAATATAAATTTATATGATTGATTATAATTGAAAAAAGGTTAGGAAATGCAAAGGACATGTAGCAATTTATAGATAATATATTTAAGTTGTATCTAGATAGGTTAAGAGGTTAGGGTAATCACCAGCTAAATAAATCAATTTAATTTTATTAATATTTCAATTTTTTACATATAATATAGTCCTATTCTACTATTTGAACAAGGTTTGTATGATACGCATGCACTGCACTTCATTTCACTTGACCGTACCAAGTCATGAACGGTTATTTCATAATGTCATGCTGTCTGAGCAAATAAAATAAATATAAATTGTTTGTATTAGTAAACTAAATAATTCAAAATGCCTTGTTCAACAAGATTAAACTAAAAAAGAACCCATTCAAACATTCATTGTGGTTTTGAGTACATAAGATAAGAATTTCACATTTTTCTTGGCATCGGTGATTTTTGACCAAAATCTCAAATCAGTCAATTAAAGTAATAATGAAATAAAGATTGCTTAAACGTATTAATCAGCTTTTTCATGGATTCAAAGATGATGAAATGAGTATCTCATTAGTTCATAAAAATATCCTAGATTCTATTACAAAGAAACTTGACAAAGAATCAAGAAACAAATCTGATATTCGACAAGAAACCAGTACGAAGAACGATAATATCTCCTCAAAATGAGATTTGTAAGGATAATGATGAAGCGCTTGACAACATTTCACATCAGAATTTAACACCAATAGTGAACAAAAATAAAATCGAGCATCGTATGAAAAAGAAACATAGAAGATCAGGTGAGTTTTCATAGCATTTTTAAGTTACAATGATTATTCAAAATAATAATTTTAAAATTCTATATTTTGTAGTTAATCTGGACACAAAAATATCTGGGTCTGTCATCGACTTCTTTCGACAAAAAGGTAAAATATTAAATGTAGTTGAATATTTTTAAATCTTAAAAAATCAATTTAAAAATAATTACAGATACAAATAGCCAGCTTCAGTTATTGAAGAAATTAATCATTTTAAATCTGATTTCGCGTAACAGTGCTGCTTTAAAGAGGTATATGAGTGCAACAAGCAAAGTGTCTCGTAAAACTAAACGAATCATTTTGGAATCTATCTATGATGTGGATGGTGTGGAAGAATATTAGTATACACTATTGGATTTTTTAGCTTGTAAAAGATATTTGATCAAGCAAAAAGTACAGGAAATGAATCGTTTACTAAAGTCAAAAAAACTAAATCTTGAAAAGGAACTTGTGAGTACCAACTTTTTTTGCGACTCAGAACCAAAATTTGATGAAGGTATTTTTACAAAGCAAACATTAATGAACATTGCCATAATTAATATTATTATTTCTATTCAATTAATGCTTTTTATTTTAAGTGTATGTATCTATTACCTTTACATCTCCACTATTTTGTAATACCTATACTATTTCACATAGTATTACATTATTTTTAAAATACTCTTTATAATACAAATAAACAAAACTTGAATATTTTGTGTACTTTGCAGTTCTTAAAAAAGTCAGCAACATATAGATGGCAGTTTATAAATATCATATTTGCAATATAATAAAAGATAATTTACATTATAATATGTTATTGGAAATATATTTTAGAAATCACTATTTTTTTACATTTTAGATTTTTTGTAGGTGAAAAAAATAAATAAGCATTTTATTTGCTGTTGAAGATGTCAAAAATCCTTGTCCATATACAGACTATTGGTTAATAGCATAAAGTGAACCGGCTTTTGGTCGGTATCGTATGCTTGCTAATCACAATATAAGAAAGTTTATAATTTGTTATATGTGTTACGCCGTCAAGTTTACTTTTATAAACTCATTAAAACTGAATAAAAAGCTGTATAAAATGTAATATTTGATTACCGCAGGGCCCCCAATCTACTCAGATCGACATGAAAAATCTTGAGAGTAGATTGGAGGAATTGCGCTTAGATCAGTCCGTGCAAGTTGATAACCCGTGGGGACCAATCGGATAGCCGCTAGAAACCTCCGAACGTCTGACGATAAATGCTAGATGTCAGCAAAATATCGCGAATTTGTGCGGCGTGAAAAATATAGTGTGGCTCAATAACGATCTAATTACTGACGGCCCCAATCCTCAGGACTACGGTTTACCCACGGTCACCGATAGTACGCAACTCGGAACCAGCCATAGTATAATACGAGGCGGGCACGTCGGAACTGATGTAAGCCGGGGTGGTCTAGAAAGGCCGGATGAAGAGAAGGAGGCGCGTGCGCTCGTTGCGCCACGCAGCCCGTTGGCGTCAGTGGAGTTCGCTCCTTGGAGAGCGGAGTGACGAAGAGACCTGCTATAAAGCAGGCGGTGAGATGGCAGACAGGAAGAAAGGACCTGCTGAGGCTTAGTCCTTGGCATCTTCGTTGCCTAGAGAGCGGACACTGCTCGGACCTCTCTAGGTCGACACTTGGATTGAGTCTGGACGAGGGAGGACCGCCCAACCCGGTGTAGGTTGCACCACCCAATTTGTAAAGGGGAAAGTGGTGATTAGGGAAGGGAGAAAAGAAATACACGAAGTATTTTCTTTTGCGAACAAAAATCAAATTTATTGCACTAGAGTGTACTGTGCAAGTAGCCTGGGCTCCGTTGCTGCCACTCAGACGCGGTCTGATGCGGGGTGGGGGATGCCTCGGCCTGGAAACCGGCCCGCTTATATGCCCTCCATGGCGCTGCTCCTCTTTGAGAAGTACGGCAGCCGCCTAGCGGCCGCGCGCGGTACTAGCGGTGCTGTGGGCGCGCCGCGGCGCTGCGGCGCTGTCGAGCAGGTTGCCGGCATCCAGGGGCTTGTGCGAGAGTCTGCGGGTGGGTTATAACAGAACTTTGCTTGTCCAGGGAACAACTTCAAAAAATAATTAAAGAGTCGATCCGGCAGTATAGTGAAGAAGAGGGGTCAATACTCGGTAGTAAGGCAATCCGGCGATATCGGGTCCGCGAAGGTAACACGGAACAACGCGGAATGACGTACGCGAAAAAAACACCGAGACGCGACGAAAAGACACCTGACAGACGAGAAAGGTCGCGCGAATGAGGAGCGATAAGGCGGCAATCGGAGAGGCGCGAGACAAAAAAAAATACGGTTGCACGCGACAGTCCGAGAAAAATCAGAGACGACGCGCGTAGCCAGAATATCTCGCGAGAAATTCGCAGAAACGCGTATGAGCCCCATAGCATCCGTCGCTCACCGTACCGCGAAGCGGCCGCAAATTCGAACAGAATCCGAAAAATGCACAGCTCGCCCAGCCGGGGATGTATGCGATATAACAGCCACACAACACCGAGACGCTCACATAATGCGTATTATGAACTGGAAACAAGACGAGACAGAGCGCGCTCATACGACGACTACTCGAGCGAAACACCCGATAGCGAATATGAGAGCAGCCCAGGCACTCGACCGGATTGCGCGAGATACGAACTAGTTACAAGCGCAACAGACATAACATTGGACGAAAATTACGAAAAGCGGCGCAGAGCCTGAGAGAAAAAGCGCTGGCGCCAATTGCAATTAGAACAAGAAGAATTTAAGAAAGAAATCTATGCCCGCGAGTCGCGAAAACCTCGAGTAAACCCGGAGACAAAATCGGAGCGCCGCAGCAGAAAAGTCGACGAATCGGACCAGGATGAACGCGACGCGTACCACAGAAGTAACCATTGGCGAGCAAACGGCAACGGCAGAAAACGACGCGGCGACGATGAGCCTCTCAAATTTCCAGGGGAACGCGAAGGGCACCTGCGGCGACAGGATCCGCCAGGGCAAGCGAAGCTTAAAATGATTAAAGCGGGAGGCCTGGGGACTGAAATCGAGCACACATCCATCAATCACGGATATCCTTACACTCAATACGCACCCCCCCCCCCCCCCCCCCCCCCCCCCCGAGAAATGAAAGCTCGTTATACCATGATAGCGACGAAGCGCCGCGAAAGAAAATGTCGTTCCACCAAGCAGCCAGCTACATACCATATTTCGACGGCGATCCCGACAACTTGAATTTATTTTGTAATACCGTACGCGAAGTGGCAGATACATTCGGACCGGCGCACGAGAAATTCCTACTAATGCAAATTGCTAATCGATTAAGAGGGAAGGCTGCTGATGGCTACCGAGCCAGAACCGCCGATTATTCGTCCGTCGGGGAATTATTAAGCGATCTAACCCTTCACTAGGCGAATATAGGTATTGCGGAGCAAATCCACGCCCAGATACGCACAGCAAGGCAAGGCCAAAGCGAAACGGCAGGCGACTACGGCTTGCGCGTCAGTAAATTATATAACCGATTGAAAACTATTCTTAACTCAGCCCCAGAGTTATCGAACGCCGATAGGGAGGCGCGACGGCGACAGGCGGACGAGGACGTGCTTGAGCAATTCTTGCTTGGACTCAAGCCCCCGCTAGACCACTTGGTTCGAAGTAAAGGCCCAAAATCCCTGGGTGCCGCCATCACGGTAGCAATCGGGTATGAAGGGAAGCAAAGCGCGAGGTCAGCCATACCCAGCGAAACCAGCGCTGCAAGGGCATCAGCACAGGTGCGTCTAGTAACCGCCGAAGAAGCTAGCCCCGCTGCGGATAGAGACGCAAGGCCGGAAAAACCCAACGCGCAGCCCGACCGCCACACCAAAAAAACATATTGCACGTACTGCAAGATGACAGGCCACCCTCTTGACGAATGCCGTACAATAATAAGACACGCCGCGGAAAAAATAATTCAAAATCCGGTAGCAAATAGAGGCAGAAATTTCCGCTATGACGATAATAATGAAAACAGCAACAATAATGGAACAAATCCCGAAAATCGCAACGCGAGCAACGGCCCCGCAAGTAATCTAAACGGCAACCAGAACTATAGCAACGGGGGCGATAGCAACAACGGTGGATACCGCGGCAGAAACCCGAACTTTAACCGTAATTCCCGGTTTAACAATTACCAAAATAATCGCAATTACGGCCAAAATAACCGAAATAATTACGGCAACAATCGCTATAACAATCACTATAATCACCGTAATGATAATCGCAATGATAATTACAGTGATAACCACAATAATAATCGCAATAGTAACCGTGATAATAGCCGCAACAACGGTCAAACAAATAACGAAACTAATAGCCAAAATTTAAACTAGAAGCACGTTCGCCGCGTTCCTCAAGCGCCGAGCGTTGCAAAGAAGCACGGGAAAAAAGAGAAGAAAATATAGGCGAACAGCATGAAAACTTAGCCGCAATTAGATTGAGGGCTAGAACGGGCAAATTTTACGCAGACTCGGGAGCAGACATTTCAATTATAAAAGTAGGGGAACTAGCCCCTGGATATCCGTACGACGCGCGTAAGATAATAAAAGTACTCGGAGTTACCCCCGGTACATCGGTTACACTAGAGCAAGCGGTCATACAGCTACAAGGGCTGCAATGTGACATTCACGTAGTGCCGAATGAATTCCCGATAAGCGAATCAAGGATCATCGGCTGGGATATAATAAACGCACACAAGGGTTGCGTAGATGCCATGAATAAGAGCCTAAGGCTTAACGAAGTAATTCTGCCGTTCGAAGCAGACGAACAAATTACAATTCCCCCTAGAGTCAGGATGGTTAGCGCGCGCGTACAAAATAATAATGCGAAAATCGGGTGGGTTCCACTAACGGACCTACACCCTAACCTACTATTCGGCAATTTTGTAGCTGAAAATAATAATGTCCGAGTCTACGCGGAATGTATAAACATAAGCGAGACTGAAATAACAATACCTAGCCCCGTTATAGAGTTACTTGATTGCGAAACAATCGCAGATAATACGTTGTACCGATCCGATGAGGACGGCTCAGCTGAAAATATCGCGAATTTTACAGCGAGTTTGCGGCGTATGTTCGGCTGCGAAAAGCAGCAAGAAAAATATAAAGAAGTAAGTGCATTAAACAATAAACTAATGGCAGACGACAAAGCCAGACGCGAGAGAGTCGAAAAAGTATTGCAGTTAGCAGACACGGAAGGCTGTAACGCGGAAGAAATCGAATTAATTCGGGCGGTTGTCAATGATTACGCCGGAGTTTTCGGCCTCGAAGGTGAGCCACTCCCGGCAACTCACTTACTACAACATAAGATCATGTTGAAATCTGATAAAGTCATAAGAAACGCGCGATTCAGATTCCCACCGGCTCTAAAAGAGCACATGCTCCGAGAGCTAGCCAAGCTCCGTGAGCAGAACGTTTTAGTACCGTCAAACTCGAATTATTCATCGTCGCTATGGATAGTCCCAAAAAAGCCCGATGCGCAAGGCAACAAAAAGTTTCGCCTAGTAACAGATATTTTCGCCCTCAATGAGGAATCGGAAGGAAGTTGCCACCCGCTGCCGTTTACTAACGACATACTTGAACATCTCGCGGCCGCGAATTACATTACGGTGATGGACCTTAAACAAGGGTACCATCAAATCGAGATGCACCCAGAATCCGCGCATCTCACAGCATTTTACGCGCCGGACGGTAATTACGGAAATCAACTGTTGCAATTCAATCCTATGGCGATGGGCCTTAAAGAAGCTACAATCACTTTTACGCGGGCTATGTCCCTAGCTATGGCCGGTCTGCAGGGGGAGGAAGTCGAGATCTATCTCGACGACCTCATGGTATTCAGCGAAATGTTAGACCAACATATGGTCCGCTTGCGACGCGTGTTAAAAAGACTGCTCGAATCGAATTTAACAGTTGAACCCAGGAAATGCCAGTTCCTGTAAAAGGAGGCGCACGTTCTCGGACATATCGTAGGAGGCGGTAGCATTAAAACTGACCCGGCCAAAACTAGGGCAATAGCAAAATATCCAATGCCAACCGACCCGAAAAAACTAAAACAAGCACTCGGCCTAGTCAGTTATTATCGGCGATTCATAAAAAATATCTCGGGAATAGCGCGACCGCTATTTAAACTCTTGCAAAAAGAGGCAGAGTATATATGGGGCCCGGAGCAAACAGTAGCGTTTAATACGTTGATAGAAATGATGTCAAAAGAACCCGTGCTAAAAGCCCCAGATTTAAACCAACCATTCATCGTAACAACCGATGCAAGTGACTGGGCGCTGGGCGCTATTTTAAGTCAAGGGAAGCTAGGAGCGGATCAGCCCTGCGTGTACGCTTCGCGCTGCCTGAAAGGCAGCGAATTAAAATACCCAACGTACGACAAGGAACTCCTCGCAATAGTATTTGCCAAAGATCAATTTCGCTATTACTTATTCGGACGTAAATTCACAATTTGCACATACCACGAGGCGCTTAAGCATTTTCACACAACTAAGAAACCGGACCTAAGATTTAACCGATTAAAAGCGGCGCTGATCGGATACGATTTCGATATTATATACCGCCCGGGCAAGAAAAACGCGAACGCCGACGCGCTATCACGAAATCCGGTGATAAGCGAAGGTGAGGATAATCCAGAACTGCCGCGAGTCGAACTATACGCGCTACTGGACAAGCAAATAAAAGAAAACCCGGACGAAGATGCAGACGCCCCACGGGGCAGAATTTTCCGCACACGCGCAGTCAAAGGGGCGGCAGGAAAGAAAGCACGACAATCGTCATCGAGCCCCGACAATTCGAGCGAAGTCGGGAAAATAAAGAAAAAGCGGGACGTGAACGCGCTAATTTTCAGCAAAGGCGATACGCTCGCAGTGAGAAACGAATTTAATGAATTTTACTTGTGCCGCGCGCTGCACGACGTGCACCACGGTGACGAGCTAATTCAAATACGTTGGTTCACAGAAGCAAAAAATCAACCGAACGTGTACGCGTTAGACTACCGCGACGCGATAAGATTCGAGACGGTGTTAACCAGTACAAGGCTAAAAATAACAACGGGAAACAAATACGTACTAAGCAAAGACGAAAAGGCGCGTATATGTAAAATACTACACGAGGCAATCGAACTCCACCCAACACCAGTGATCTCGCAAGTAGGAGCCGGAACGGCCCTCAACGCGGCGTCAGACTCCAACGAGTCAATGATAACGGTAAAAACTGCGGTATCAGACAGCATCCGTGACGTAATTTTGCCGCCCGGGGTGTGGAATTACGTTAGAAATGTAGGCCCAGCAAGCACTGCGCGTGGCGCCAAAAGCAGTCAAAGCCGAAAGACCCCGAAAGTGTACAGCCCGAGCAGCTCGTCTAGCAGCGAGTCGGAAGACCTAATATCTCAGTCGAAAAAAATAACGAGCCAGGAGCCCTGGCAAACGTTCAAATTCCCGATAGAAAGAGTCAACCCGCGCGACATACTCTTGCCAAGTAGCACTAGCTCCGTAAGTAGCATGAGCGTAAACGAATCCCCAGCTCCCAAGGTACCCTCGCCGTCGCACGAAACGAGTCCAAGAGAAAATCATTCACGTCCAAACAGCAAGCCCATGACACCAGACGCGGAAAATCGAGTGAACTGTGACCCAATACCGCTGCCCAGTCCATCGTGGCCGTGGTCAGAGCAAATCCAAAAGAAGAAACTGGCCGTCAACATAAAAGCAAAAGAATTCGGTAGCAAAGGGGGGCTACAAATTAACGTGTGGGAAAGAAAATCGACTGACGGATCGGAAAGAGAAAACGCGCAGCAAATAATCGCCACGGAATCAAATCAGCATGCGCGGGTCGAAAACGCGCACGTATATGTAAGAGACGCGCAAATTCGCTACCCGAGACCGCAGGCAGAAAGAATCCAGCAAGACGCACAGAAATCAGACTCGAGGAGCGAAAAAGTAATACGAGACTCGCGGAAACTACCGCCAGCCGCGAACGCGACAGAGCCCGAGCCGAAAGTAACCTCGCGCGAGCAAACTCATCACATCGCGCCAATGGACACTGAGTCAGAAATGCACGCGCTCGCGGATCCCGAAAACATCGGGCCAGCCGAGGATTTTAGCGGCATTCCAAGGAATTATGATCGAAGGCCAGAGCCTTCCGATGAGAACTCGTCAATCAGCTCGGGCAACGTATTAGTGCAAACGTATATAAGAAAAAAACGCTGTGCCGAACCGTATACAAAGCTAAGACGCTCAAGCAATATCCCTAGTTTTCCGCCAGGGAACTGCCTCTTTTTCATTCTAATCAAAATAGCAAAACTTGACATTTCGGCCACCGAGCTGCGACAACAATTGCCAGTTTCGTCAATGCCGAAGCACTGCGGCGAGCCAGGCGAAACAGAGAAAATTCTAGCATCAGATACGGACTACGGCACGGTTGATTGCGCGTTTCTATTCGCGCACGAATACGGGATAAACATCTGCATACACTATGATCTGCCAGGCGACACCCGAATTTTCTGCCACATAATAGTGAATAGCTCCGATAAGTTTATTCATTTAAATCTAACCGGCCAGCATTTCACGCCATACTTGCGCGTAAAAGTACCCAAGCCCGCGCAAAGGCAGCAGCTAGACCGCGAAACCGCTCTCCATCAAGCGACACCGATCAGAGCGCGCGCAAATCGCCGATCCTCGGCAGGATAAGGAAAAGAACGCGGAAAACTGCGTACATGACGATTGAACTTAAAGCGAAGGGTCATATAACGCAGAACTCAGACGCCGTAAGCGAAGCGCCAGCGCCAATCGCAGCCAGCAGCGATTCAAACGTCCACCCAATGCAAGTAGCGACAAGCGACGATCAAGAAAACTCGAAAAACTCTTCAACAATCGTAAATCCGGCGGAGTCACCGGGCCCTGAAGGAAGCGGAGCCCCGCAAGTTGCGAAATTCCAACGCTCATGCAGCGCCCACCCTCCAAGCGCGAATATAAGTCCACAAATACCACCCAATACAAGTAACTGCACCGTAGCATCCTCTGCAGAAGAAAATATAGCCGCAGCCGAAGTTCATAGCGGATCGGAAGCACGTAAGCCAACGCGAACTCGACTGCGAGCTGAGGTCGATGCTCCGACAGACGAGAGCGATGTCACCACTATCAACGAGCGCATCGCTCCCGAAGGCGACACCTCAGGTGCAATGATCGAGGCAGCGCGAAAAGACGAAAAATTAAAGCGATACCTGGTAGCGGGAGCCAGGCCGCCGCGCGAAAAACCACCTTGGGCTATCCCAGAAGGCCAGGAGCCCCCTCCCTTCGTACACCTCCAGTCATACAACGAACGTACCCTTTTCGCTTCAGAGAAAATCTCGTATATTTAATGTCAGCAGATAACTTTATATCAACTGAGATTCAGGAAGCCTTGATCTAACGCGGCTACCTCGACGCCGAGGCCCTAGTTAGCAAGCGCCTTAAAGTAGGGGAAATAAACATTACAGAATATAAAGAAACCCGGCTGATAGGAGTTTACGAAAGCAGACCTACAGAAATGTTTAAAAACATTGAGAAGCGTGGTACTTTCGCGCAAAATTAACAGCTTCGCAATAATTCGAGATCTAGCTATTTTGTCGATAGCCGAATGGACCAAATTTATCGATCTGTTCGACACCATATTCATGAACAAGCATGTAACAGCAATCCTTTATAAAAATATCTTACCGGTACCTCCGGTAGGCGAGCGTATTAAAATTCTAAAAGAGTACCACGAAGCAGCAATGGGAGCTCATCGTGGCATATTCAAAACTTATAACAAGGTAGCCAGCGATTTTATTGGAGACACATGCGCCCAGACGTGAAACAATTCGTCACGTGGTGCGCAGTGTGCCAAAGCTACAAACTAATACGGATAAAAACGCGACTACCTATGTTGATTAGCAATACGCCATCGTTACCTTTCGCGCAAATTGCATTGGACTTTTACGGGCCACTGGAGCCAACAGAACATGGCAACAGATACATCCTTTCTGTCCAAGACATGCTGACAAAGTATGTAATTTTAATCCCGACGAAACACGCGAGCGCGAACGAAGTAGCACGCGCGCTAACCGAAAAAGTCATCTGCATTTTTGGTCCACCCGCAGCTATAGTTACAGATCAGGGAACACATTTCCAGAATAAAACATTAGAAAACCTCGCGGAAATGTTTGGCATCCATAAGTTTTGCACAACAGCCTACCATCCTCAAGCGAACGGTTCCATCGAACGCATGCACCACACGCTGACCGAGTATTTACGAAAATACGTGAGGAAAACCGATTGCTGGGATGACTGGACCGCGATATGCCAGCACGCGTATAATTGCACGGAACACGAAAGCACGCGTTACACGCCGCACGAGCTGCTGTTCGGAACAAAACCGCGAACTCCATCGAGCTTTCCGCGAAAAAACGACGATATCGAGGAGATGACAACGAATTTAACAGTGCTACAATCGGCTGCGGCAATGAGCCTCATACAATCGAAATATCGGTCGAAATATTATTATGACAGAAAGCTTAACACCAAGCATTTTCGCGAGGGGGAAACGGTATTCCTACTGAAGGAACCAAAAAAGGGCAAATTTGCGGTAGAATACCAGGGGCCGTTCGAAATTATTAAAATCAATAGAAAAACGAATAATGTAACATTGCAAAACATCAATAAAATAAAAAGAACTAGCGAACTAGCCAGACAGGCAGAGTCGGCAATAGACTCGGAAGAATAGTCGTTTTTTTTACTATTTTTTGCGCGGCACCGGACGTGCCACGCAAAAATAGTATCTATACCTCACCATATACTTCACTAATATTCGGGTCCCGAGAAGCCTTGCGTGCCGCAAGAACAAATTATTCTTGTTAACGCGATCTTGCCCTTACAGGTTAGCGGTGGGAGCACAACCGTTGGGCACCTTCGAATCGAATGAGGAAACCATCAGCAGATTTATCAACCAATTCAAAGAAAATTTGGGCTTAATTATAGAAAAAATAGCACCGCTTGCGACGTCCAGCACCGACTGGAAAATAATCCAGAAAACGGACTTATGCGCATACTTCAAGGCAGGAGATATACTAACAAAGCACGCGACACAAATTATACACGCGTGCGGCCCGAAATGTGAAGAAAATAATATTATCGAGGAAATTAAAGCGGCTAAGCGCCAGGCCGAAAGGGTGGTGGATTTAATTTTAGTGCATGGTGGCGGAGAAGACCTACACAGGCAGCGCCTCTCGCTTTTGCCATTTATAGGCACCATGCATAAATTTTTATTCGGTACTTTAGACGAGAACGACGAGCGCGAAATCAAAGCCACAATTCAAGCCATAGACGGCGACACACGCCTTACAGCAGCTCTCCTAGCAAATCAGACCGAAATATTCAACCGCGCGCTATCCGACTTTGACCAAAAAAAACCGCGCGTTTGCAAGCCCACGTTGTAGAATTAGCCATTCGAACTGCGGCAAATAATAACGACATAGCAACGAACAGCGCGATGAGCAGCCTAAAAACCACCCTACTAAAATTTAAGCTAGACACCGAGGTCCTCACCGACGCGATCCTGTTCGCGGCCAAGGGATTAGTCCATCCGCGAATTCTACCTCCTAGCACAATTAATCGCGCAGCGAAAACAGTCGAAAGCGCAATCTCAAACGCAAGATTCCCACTACCAGAGGGCAGCTTTTCGGTGCTCACAATTATGAAAATTTCAAAATTATCAATATTGTATGCCGAGGGTTACTTAATTTACCAAATTGCGATCCCTCTCCTGGATACACAAAAATTTAATTTATACAGAGCATCAACCCTACCGGCGATGCAACGAATTCTAAACAGCTCGGAGGTAGCAGCTTATATTTGGCCAGAACATCAATACTTTGCAATGAGCGAATCAAACCGTACCTATATGCCGCTACCTCAGGAAAAAATAGGAAAGCTTAGGAAAATTAATAACTTGCTCATAGCCATAAACCCGGAACCCGTAAGGGAGGTGCACGCCAACGACGCGGCGTGCGAGATTATAATAGCTGCCGGGCGCGCAGTGAACAACCCCGGACACTGCGACGTCAGAATTCGTCAGCTCAAGGACACATTCTGGCTACGGCTGCACAAAACTAACACGTGGGTATTCTCCACTTATTCAGCCGAAAACATATACAACCAATGTCTAAGAGCCGAACAGATAACGGCAACCATAAGGGGCGCAAGGATTTTATCCCTACGGCCTGGATGCTCGGCGCACACGGCAAACGCGCAATTAACAGCGTCACGATCCCTCGAAGCACGCATAAAAGAGTCACTTTTAATACGGTACACTTAGACCTTTTAGCAATCGTTGCCGAATTAAACCAATCAAAAAATGCTTTATTTGAATTCGAATCAGCAATTAAAACGGAAGCGGAAACTCGGGCCGTGAATATACACGATATAAAATTAGAAGCACTAGAATCGAGGATGGGCCTTCGCGACATCGCCGCAAAAGTCCGCGAGCTAGCGCAAAGCAAGGCAACAGCCCGCAAGGTGCAAGCCCTTGACGAGAACACAACCATTTTCGGATACTCCGCGTCAGCAATCTTAATAGGAGTAATTGTGCTAGGCGGCGCCTGCTGATACGTAACGAGCAGACGCGCCAGAAACCCCATAGAAAAATTCATCCGGCAGCAAGAAACGAGAATGATGGTGGATCAAGTGCGCCAGCTATCGCGCAGTCGTAACGCGATCGACATTCAATAAGGAAAAAAAAATCACAACCGCTATCCAAAAGAAAGAAGCCCTCGCACGCTCAAAAATATCAGAGTCAAAAGCCAAGCTGCATGGAGAGAGTGACAAAATGCGAGCTCTGTAGAAGCAACCTTACCATTACAATTTATTATATATTTACTATACCTTTTATATTATTATACAATATAATACTTTTATTATATATTTATATGCATAATGTTAATCAAATAGGAATATATAGATATAAGTTGCGCTTAGGCAATATCAGCCAAGCCGCAAATAGCGCCCATAATCATTAATAACACCAAGCGCCACATAATTAATTTTTCTTTTCAGCTATACTTATTATAACATAATAATCAAAATATAAAATATCGTTATACCAATTTTTAATGAAATTAATAATTATGTATGTCTAATTTTAAGAAATATTTGTATGTAAGGAGCTCTGTTCCCCAAAAAAAATGTACAGCAGCAGCGGCTGCTAATCACAATATCCGCGACACATAATACGCTCTCTCACACACACCGAAATTCACATTTATACTAAAAAAAAATAATAGCACAATAGTAAATCGGAATTTGGAGAAGAATCCAATGCGCAAACCTCTCGCGTGGGGTCACCCCCACTGGCATCCCGGACAAAAGAAATTTAAAAGAGAAAACATTTTTTCAATCACACACACTCACTCTCACAAACACAAACTCACACAAGCGCTCCCAGGTGCGGCAATCAGTAACTGTTTTTTTTTTCTGGGTGACGAGGACGTCAGCCCGCGCGACCTCGGACGTGTCACGGACGAGCATCAGGCTCTCCGTCGGCACATCCGGTAGTACCACCGACGATGCAGGTGCATCGTCAGCTAGGTAAGCCGCCACCTGAGAGCTCGCGCGTGCAGAAATGCAAGGTATGCATCTCCACCCGCGTGACCGCTCGCCGTCGACGAGTCGCGTCGACGACAGAGGGGGCAGATCACCGGCGACTTCCGAACTGGACAGAGCTCCCTTTTTGGGACTAATACACGAGCTTGCTCTCCACCTCTGCCTCCTTCTTTTCTGCGCCTCCAAGTGCTCTCTGGAAGCACCCACCCATTCCGTGACAACACATATGTAAGTGTTTAGTGGACGCAAGAGTATAATAAAAAATTTACCAATTCAAGATTTTAAGTAACATGCAAATATTAAATGTATATACATATATATACATGGTGAAAAGCAATATAAGTAAATTGCTGCTGTCAGCCATAGCAGGGCAGCACAAATTTTGTGTACGACATGACAAAGTAGAGGTTGACAAACACAAGCCTTTACCGTTCACAGTCTTACAGGATACGGGCTGTGCAATAATATATTGTGATGATACGTGTGCTTTTAAAAAATAGGAGTGATAAGAAAGTAACAGGATTACAAGATTCACCAAGACAGAAGAAAGAGAAGGTTTAGTCAGAAAAAAGGTAAAAGGAAGTAAGGTAAAAACATTCTAAAAATTTAGTCTTGAGTAGATAGGCTATAGGCATACTAAAACACCCCCTCTCCTCTTAGATTGTTTTGGTACCCGATGAAAGAGGAGGGATCCCCTCTCTCTCTCCAAGATACTAGAACACCCTCTCTCCTCTCAGGGAAAGATTGCAGCCCTCCCAAAAGAGAGGGAAGCGCCTACATTGCTTGCTGCTACATTACATGCCTTCTCTGATTTTTGAGAAACGTGTGAAAGTGTGTAAATGCATCCTTATAAGATAGCAGTCAAAGCTAATAAATTTATCGGAGAAAAATAAATTCCGCTTTCTCACAGTTTAAACTGAAAGATAATAACAAGAATAATAAGCACATCTGCTCGCTCTCGTGAAGTGATGAACCCTCAAAGCTGTTTCCACGTTAGATTGTCACGAGCAGAGATAATTTTCACACACACTTGAAATTACTGTCGATTCTTAAAGAGATAATCTTACGCTCAATAGATCTCACAGGGGTATCTGTGCGGCAAACGCGTAGGTATACACATTTCCTCGACCGCGTGCTTACATACGGAAATAATCTTTTTCATAGCACAATAGATCTCATACGGGTATCTGTCGGACTTCTTGCCCGACACGCGCGCAGGTATACATATTTCCGCATGCTTACCTGGACGTGCGTATACACATCTGACCCATCCCCTTCTCGCTCAGGTATACATATTTTCCCGACCGCTTGCTAGCCTACACGCAAGTACACATCTGGCTGATTGCTTGCAGATTAGCAGATAGATTATCTGCCAAGTTAATATGTGCGTGTGTGCGTTTCAAGAACTAGGATTTTGAATTTTCACACGGATAAGTCGGATACGCGCTGAAGACTCTCGCAAGAAAATTTAAGATATGGACAGTCAACAATGACCGCTCTCTCTCTCTCTCTCTCTCTCTCTCTCTCTCTCTCCAAGAAAGCGTAGGTGTGTACTCGAGTGATTGAGGGATGGTCAAATTTTGCTGAAAGGGAGGAGATTTTGAAAATTCCGGTGGGAAGTGTCTAAGGGAGGTTCTATGAGAAGAAAGTGGAAATTTCTCGCCAATCGAAGGACTTTTGGCAATTGAAGTGGAAAGGGAAGCTTCGCTGTCCACCGTATTTAAGGACCTGGTGCATGCTTCGTCAGTCAGTTCACTCTTCGTTTTCAAGTTCATTCTTCAATTCAAAGTGTGAGAAGATGGAAGGAATCAACGACATCATGAAGGCAGCTTTTGAGAAGGTCAACGGCTATAGAACAATTGTCCATCTCTTTAATGTGGCGTGGCAGTTGATGTCCTGGACATCGAATGGAATTAATGATGATTCCATTTTGAAAAAGTGTAAGTGTTATTTTTTTTACATTAGTTTAGATTTTATTTGTAACATTTTTTTAAATTTAATTATTTTTTGTTATATTCTTTAGCTCTACCAGCCGAGTTAACTGCTGCGATGAAGCAGCTGAATGAGGGTGCGCTCACCTCACCAGAGTCGCAACAACAGCAGCAACTTCCGTCGATTGGTGTGATGCTGGAGATGTTTAAAAGAATATCATCCTTATCAGTGATGCACCATCAACAGCAGCTTCCACAGCAGCAAAACTCACAGCAACAAGCAGCAGTCGCAGCAGAAGTCGCATCCGCAGCAAAAGCCACAACCGCAGCCAAAGCCGCAGCCATAGCCAAAGCCAAAGCCAAAGCCAGAACCACAGCAGAAGCCAAAGCCGCAACCGCAGCCAGAACCTCAGCAGAAGCGAAAGCAGCAGAAGCCAAAGCAGCAGAAGCCGCAACCACAGCAGAAGCCAAAGCAGCAGAAGCCAAAGCAGCAGAAGCCGCATCCGCAGCCAAAGTCGCAGCCAGAGCACCAGCTAGGAAGCCACTCAGGGACCCTCGCTCTCCGCCGGCAGCCAAAAGTGATCGCCCTTCTACGTCTGCGAAAACCGAACGTTCGTCCTCATCAAGCGATCACAATCGCTCGTCTTCGAAAAGCGATCGCAATCACTCGTCATCAAACAGCGATCGCCATCACTAGTCATCAAAAAAAAAAAGCGATCGCCATCGGTCATCTTCGAGAAACGAGCGCCATTGCTCATCTTCGAGAAACGACCGCACTTCTGTACCAAGCGATCACCACACAAGTACGGCAAGCACGAGGGCTGATTGCCAAGCGTTGAATACATATGTTTGCGCTGTTGAGCATTTACAGCCTCCTCTACGATCCGTAATAGCATCCAAGGGGATTAGGCTATCACAATCTTCAAGGGCGAGGTCAAGCTCGAGTACAGGCTCAAGCTCGAGTTCAGGCTCAAGCTCGAGTTCTGGCTCGAGCACCAGCTCGGGATCCAGGTCGGGATGTGGCTCTGACAAAAGTTCAAGAAAGAGGAAATCTGATGGTTAGTTATAAAAAAAATTTTTAATTTTTTCTTTAATTTCAGATGAAGCAATCAATGGTATAGGTGGTAAAAGGATGACAATCACATCATCTCAAGAGAGCGAAAAATCAGGTAAGATATTTTTTTTTTCATTCATTTCATTTCATTTTTTTTATGATAATATATACATTAATTTTTTTTGTTTTGTTATTGCAGCAGAAAAGAAGGAACGGAGAAAACTTTCGTTGTCTTTCAAAAGACTGATCTACCACAACCATCTCCGCGACAGCAGACATCACCACAGCCTCTCTATCATGCAGATCAGCCGATGCCACTTCAGCATCAAGCAGATCAGCCGATGCCACTTCAGCATCAAGCAGATCAACCGATGCCACTTCAGCATCAACAAGAACTGCAAATGTCACTACAGCAACGAGCACGACCGCGTATATTGCATGACAAATCTGAATGATATTTTTCAATAAATTTTTGTAATAAATTTTTGATAAGATAATTGTAAAAAAAAATAAAAATAAATAAACATAATTTTCCACTACTATTTTGTGATTCCTGCTTGTTTAAACATTATTCCTTTTAGAAATGTATATTATAACACATGCTTACTGTCGTTGATCGCGCGTTACAACCAGGGCCAGAAGGGCCCTGTTTATTATAATTAGAAACGTCGGGACATGCAGAAGGCATGGCTCAGCCGACTCACGCGGGCACGGATTTACCTATATGCCATCTGACACATTGTCACATCTTGTCAGCAGCGTGTGAGTAGGTGGCAACAACGTACGTTGCCGAATATATATAAGGTTGATAAGGTTATAAAACATAAAACATTCATTTATTAAAATCATTTTTTATTTAGTTAAGCTGATTTCCAGTATAAGCAAATACATTTTGAATTTTGATTATCCACCGTATCTAAACTAAATCGATCATCTAAATAATCGAGTAGCCAGGTTCGTATTGCAATAACGTTTCGAACAGCACACATAGGCACTCTTCTAATGCAGAGATCGTGATTAAAGCAGACGAACTGCTTATCATATATTATTTTTTCAAACGATGGACAGCCAAAATTTTCGACGTTTGTGATTGATCTGAAAAAATAAATAGAAGAATGTGTGAGGGATTTTTTTTAATCTGAAAGTTTAAATAAATTTATTATATTTGCAACTTACAAATCGGGCAATAAATTTTTTATCCATTCTGCTTTCTGCTTTCCTTTGACGAATAATTTTGTGACTCCTTGTGTACATATTTCTAAAATTTTATGAAGACGGTGATATGGAATATCTCCAGAATCCCATTCTATGCCGTGATGGCTCTTTTCAATCCAGTGAGTCATACATTTTTCTTCCTCTGTTAGTTCATGCCATGGCAATGGAGGTTTAGAGATACGCAGTCGGTAAAGCAGTTTTACTCAAATTGAGAAAACTGATTTCCTTGAAAATAAAAGTATCGACGGCAATTCTTTGAAAACCTTGAATGTCACAGAGATAAACTTTTTCTTCTTCTTGACATTGCAATATTGTATTTCTAAACAATACATTATATTCACTTGAACTTCTATCAATCACGCTAGTCATCTTGCTATTCAGTAAGAAATTATCTGAGCTAGACTCTTACTCTCTGTTTTTATAATACATAACTCCGCCTCTGGCTTATCTAGGATTTTAAAAGTCGATTTTGGATTGGATGAAAAGAAAGAAAATGCATCCCCTCTCAAGAAAATTTTCGTTCTTATCTTATCTATGAGCTCTTCATCCACACCATTGGTCTTTCCCGAGAAAATCTTTCTCTTAATCTTATCTACTAGCTCTTCGACTCTACCATTGATCCTTTGCGAGAATACCTTCTCTCCCTATTTAAGAGCGGGAGCATCTTCCTTGAACGATCACAGTTCGTCAGTTGCGTTTCCTTGATGTAAAGTGATAGTTTTGTGCAAGTTCACGAATAATATTCTAGTCATATTTCAGTAAAAGTGAAGATGAATTCGATGGATTTTTTTGAACGTCTTGTTGGCTTACTTCGTGACACCATACAAAGTAAAAATGATATGAGCGATGAAGATATTTATCATTGGCTGGACGTGTGTAATTCTACGATAAAGGAATTGAACGATAAAATTGATAAAGCGAATTTAACGCGAGGAGAAAAACAAAAGTGTCAAACTTGTTTAACACATTTGTCGTGCATACAAGTTGAATTTGAACAACACCTTCGGTGTGGAGGTAGTTTACAAGCGGAGGAAGAAACTGAAGCTAGAGTAGAGTGGCGAGATGTGCAGTCAGCTTTTCAGAATAGAATTAGAAGTGGTGTGGTAGTGAATATAAAACATGATGATATTCTATAAGTTCTATAAGTTTTTTAAACGATGCACAAAAGCTCTTTAATGATAAGGTAAAGAGCTGCTTAGATGAGTATAATGCAGTGAAAGTTAATTCTGACTTCATCGCCGAATTTTCTATGCAGAAAAGTGGAGAGGAAACAACGGACATTAAATATTTTACTAGTGATAGTGCGACGATATATTTGTCAACGAATTTAGAGGAATGGTTTAAAGACAACATCAAAGAGTCTATTCTTGCACAGTTAGAAGAATTTCAAGAAAAGGACTCAGGCTGGACTCTTAAAAGTATCATAAATTTGTGGATAAACATGAAAAAATATTCTCCAATTAAAGGGTCTTCTTACATTCCTCTTCCAAAGTATATAGAACGCAAAAAAGCGTGCGTCAATGTTCGAAATTATGACAATCAATGTTTCAAGTATGCTATACTTTCAGCAATATATCCTAGTGTCAGTAACGCCCATCGAGTTGCTCAATATCGTGTGCATGAAGACAAGTTAAACTTTAGTGATATAGAATTTCCAGTAAAGCTAAAAAATATTGTAAAATTTGAAAAACTTAATGATATTTCAGTAAATGTATGCATGCTGAAGCAATATGGTACAAAATTCGAAGTATCACCTTGTCATGTTACATCTGAGAAGAAGGATCAACATGTAAATTTGCTCTTGATTCAAGATTTTTACATAAACGAATATGAAGAAAATAATCGTGATGATGATGGAAGCTTACCTAAATACCACAATGTTTGGATTAAAAATATGTCCCGGCTTTTGTGTTCTCAATTATCTAAATCTCATATAAAATCTCACCATTGTGAAAGGTGTTTACAAGTATTTTTACAATGAAGAAAGATTGGAATCTCACGAAAATAACTGTAAAAATTTGAATAGTTGCCGGATAAATCTGCCTGACTCTAAGAATAACATTCTTAAATTTGAAGATTATAGTAAGAGTGAAAAAGTGACTTTTGTTATTTATGCAGATTTTGAATGTATGTTAAAGCATTACTGGAAATGAAAATGCTTTTCAACTGCATGAAGCGTACAGCATAGGCTACTATATAAAATGTAGCTATGATGATGGATTATCTAGCTATAAATCTTACAGACAAGAAAATAGAGATGAAAAGACACCTGCAGAATGGTTTGTTCAAGAGCTGAAATCAATCGGGGAGCAGATTGATCTACTCTACAAAAATCCTAAACCATTAAGACTTGGAAGAATTATCTTTTCGAAGGGCAACGATATGTCGTATATGTCGAAAACCAATCCATGGTGATGAACTTGCAGTACGATATCATTGTCATCTTACTGGACGGTATGTTGTCACTTTAATTACTTTGAAAAATTGAATTTACTAAATTTTTTAGCCTAAATTTTTTTTTCTTCAGTTTCAGAGGTGCAGCTCATAATTCATGTAATTTGAATTATAAGAATTCGAGATTTGTGCCAATTATTTTTCATAACCTCAATTATGACACACTTCATTTTGAATGAAATCGCTACTTCTACATTGATGAAAGGACGAGTTTCTCTGATACCTCATAATAAGGAAAAATATATTTCATTTACAAAGTACATTGATGAATTGGACATCAGTTTTAGATTTATAGATTCATGGCGTTTTTTACCATCATCATTGGAGAAACTTGCATCATATCTAGAGAACGTGCCGATAGCAGTCAATGAGTTTCGATCTGATGGCTTCACGGATGAAAAAATCAATCTTCTTAGACGCAAAGGCATATTTCCATATGATTTTGTTGATGAATTAGATAAACTAATGACTACAAAACTGCCAGAAAAAATGAATTTTACAACAAATTAACATATTCACATATTACTGAGAAAGATTACAATCACGCTGTTCAAGTCTGGAATATGTTTAATATAAAAACTTTAGGTGAATATTCTGATCTATACTTGAAAACGGATGTTTTATTATTGGCTGATGTTTTTGAAAGTTTTCGGGAGACATCTCTTAGAGTATATGATTTATGCCCTGCACATTTTTACACGACTCCTGGACTAACATTTTCAACAGCTCTTAAAATGACAAAGGTGGAATTGGAGCTTCTTACAGATATTGATATGCTGATATTTATTGAAGCAGGGATTCGAGGTGAAAGAAGTCAATGTTGTAATCGGTATGCCAAGGCAAACAATCCATATATGGGACCTTCATATGATAAGGAGCAGAAAACAAAGACTCTCTTATATTTTGATATAAATAATCTTTATAGATGGGCAATGGTACAACCTTTGCCAGTTGGAAAATTTAAATGGATAGAATATGAGACAAATACATGTTTTTTCAATACACCACCAGATTCTGACATAGGCTATTTTGCTGAAGTTGACTTAGAGTATCCTGAAGAAGTACACGATGATCATCGAGATCTCCCTTTTTGCGCAGAGCATCGTATACCACCTGGCTCTAAACAGAAGAAACTTCTAACTACTTTGAATGATAAGACAAGGTATGTAATTCATAATCGAGCACTGAAACAGGCGTTAGATAATGGACTTCGACTGAAAAAGGTGCATAGAATTTTGAGTTTTGAGCAGAAGGCCTGGCTCAAACCATATGTCGAACTAAATACAGAGAAAAGAAAGCAGTCCAAGAATGAATTTGAAAAACTGTTTTATAAATTATTAATTAATGCTGTCTATGGAAAGTGTATCGAGAGAGAGCGATCTCGCGTTGATGTGCGTTTAGTGAATAAATTTAGAGGTCGATATGGAGCAGAAGCACGTATAGCTCAACCAAATTTTCATAGTTGTGCAATCTTTGATGAAAATTTAGTTGCTATTCAGCTAAAGAAGACAAGTATAACAATCAAGAAACCAATTTATGTTGGTCTCTGTATTCTCGATTTGTCAAAAACATTAGTATATGATTTTCATTATTCATATATGAAACAACGAGTAGGAGAAAAATGTAAACTTCTTTATACAGATACAGATAGTTTAATATACGAAGTTGCGGACATTAATATGTATCAAATAATGAAAGAAGATATACACAAGTTTGATACTTCTGATTATGATGAGAATAATCAGTTTGAAATTCCGCGTGTTAATAAAAAAGTTCCTGGATTGATGAAAGACGAATGCTGTGGCAAGATTATGAGCTGAGACAGTGAAAAAGGCCAAAGGGATAAAATCAAATGTAGTAAAGAAATCAATCACATTCGAAGATTATCGAAAATGTCTTCAAGATCTTGTTATTATAAAACGTGAGCAGTGCAATATTCGTTCAAAATTACACATAGTCCATACTGAAAAACAAGAAAAAATTGCTCTAAGTCCTCACGATGATAAAAGATACTTATTACCTCATAGTACAGATACTTTGCCCTGGGGTCATTACAGAATTATGGAAGAACAGATGGCGCAAGCTGCAATGCATGTAGAGGGGGAAGCGGAGGAGAGGGGATACAATGCAGCTAATGGCAATGAAGCAGAAGAAAAATGAGAGGGAGGATAAGGTAACCATTGGCAATGATGCAGAAGAAAAGAGATAGGGAGAAAGTGGGAGGGGGGATGAATGTGAACAAATCAGTATTGAATACGATGTGCCTGAGGAGTTCATGCACCAATGGGATCCATCATTAGATAAGATAAGATTAGAATCAGAAGAGAGAAGGGATATCTTACTAGAGGCAATGGAAAGGTCAGGAATTGTGGAGGGAAATGGGTTATATAAACGTACGGACAACAACGAGGAACACATTCGAGAAATCGAAGCGAATAACGAACCTTCTACAAAGAGACCAAGGCTCACCTAACTTCATAATAAGTAAGTTATATTTCATAGTTCTCCCTCATTACTTGTCTTTAATACAATTTTCTCTAGCATAAATTTTTATTTTTGTTTTTTTCAGAATGGATCTATCTGCACTCAACAAGATTGCTGAGCGAGAGTTCTTGCCAAAGAAAAGAGCAACAGACATGGAAAAAGATCATCAGTATATGGTGACAGCACTGAAAGAGGTCAAGACAAGGTCCGGTACGAAGATTGTTGCTAAACTTGATGACAGCTTTCAAGTTTTCTTGCCAGAGAAGATTTCATCGGCTATTCTGAAAGATGAAGCGTTTTTCAATTCACTCTGCAACAGTGCAAATAAACTTTGTTTATTTTTAAAATATCTGGGTGGATCTTCTTTTAAGTTTGATTCTAGTACTCAATAAGAATGAATAAATCACAAATTCATTTTACAAAGATATATTTTTTATTAACTTGTACATAATAATAATACATGAATAAATTTAATATAATAAACAATATTATGTATTATATAAAAATAATAAAAAAAGCAGATGTATTATATTAAAATAATATAATACATCTGCTTTTTTTATTTACTACAATCTGATCCTTTTATCCATAAAAAAAAGAACATAAATTGATAATATAGTTACATTAAAGAATCTCATTTTTATTTATCCAACTATTATGCTCGTCACTAAATCCATGCCATTTAACATATACACGTTTACCACTTTTTCTTAATACTTTTTCTACTAGATAAATTTCAGGATACATAGTTTTATGAATTTCTGTTTCATAAAAGCCACCTGAGACGGTTTTATTGTTATAATCTTTGAGGTGGTATGTTGTCGGATTAGTTTTGACAACTTGCGTTATTGTAAAAATTTCAGTAGACCAGTTTGGTGTGTAACCTTTTTCAAAAACATTTTTTATCCTACTTATTCGTATTTTATCTCCTACTTTAAATTTCGGCTTTTTCACTGGCGACTTTTCATTTGGAAAACGTCTCTTGACTTCTCGCTCATTTGCCTGTGTAACATTTTCAGGCTCGATTCCTGTTGTCCGATGTTTTCTCGAATTATACGCTTTGAGCAAGTTAGGTAGAATATCTAACCATTTATAGCTTCCTTGTTTGCTGAATTCTGTCCACATTGCATTTTTTAACGTTCTATTGAATCGTTCGCATATACTTGCATGAAGATTACTATGTGAAGAGTATAAGTGTATATTATGCTTCTTCATAAGTTTTTGAAAAATTGAATTGTAAAATTCTTTTCCTTGGTCAGTTTGTAGATTCTTCGGTACTCGTCCTTCTTTCAGTATTGACTTCATAGCTGTAGTAACATCATTACCACTCTTTGACTTGACTGGCACGGCCCATGCATACTTTGAAAATATATCTATGACAGTGAGTAAGTAATGAAAACCTTTGTTTTCTTTAGAATATGGTATCATTTCTACAAGATCAGCTTGCCAAGTCTCGTCTATTCCACGTGTGTCATATTTTCTTCTCTTGTATCGCCGATGTGCTGGCTTATGCAGCTCTTCAGCTACTCTATGACGTTCCATCTTCGTTTACAGTAGATGAAAATCCATCTGGAAATTCGTCTATACGAACTTTTAATTGTTTATTCACTTCTTCAATTATATAATCAACACCAGAGTAATTGCGAAGAGTTGTATTATAAAGATAACGCAATTTTGCATCCACTTCCAATTGATGTTTTTCAACTTGCTGCTTGTATTCTTCTGTAACTTCACCAATTCCAGAAATTTTAGCAGCTATATAATTTATTTCAGTTTGTAGAATAACTTTCAGTGAATGCAAGGTGATTGCATCGTTTGGCTGATTGACATCGAGACTCATGGTAGTACTGATGCAAAGAAGAAAGTTGCGTGTCAATATATATATGCCCAGCTTCACGTAATTCCTCAATAATCGACTGGATTTCATTGTCGTGATTATTATTTCCAGCTGATCGTTCGGCAATCAATAGTCGAAGTCTCTCAGTAAGCTCGTTTGGATCATCCCAGTAGACGAGATCAATGGAAGAACTTTTCTTAGCTATTTTATATTTAGGTATGAGTCCTCCTCCGCTGCTACTGTTCTTTTTACGTGGAGTGCTGCGGAAAATTGGTGCTAAAATATTCTTATATTTATTACTTCGCGACATTCGTATAGACTCATCTTTGCTGAATTTTTTCCGATGAGCATTTGTTGCTTCCAGAATCTTGCGATAATTTGCACGATCTGATGAGCTCAGAAGAAGATCATCCGGATATTTTTTAAATAGCAATTCCATTAGTCCACTCGTTTTAGGATAACTTTCATTTCTGACTTTGATATATTTATCATCAAATTCAATTTCTGAATCACCAATCATATACACTTCATCAACCTTTCGCACTCCGTATATATTATCAATCGTTCTACGGCTTTTATCTAGCAATGATAAAAAGCTGATTCATTTTTTCCACTCGCAGATCTAAATGTAGAATTGGTTATTGTGTCAAAAGCATCATCATCATCATCATCATCATAATCATAAACAGTATAATCCAATAAACTTGATTTATTGTTCATATTTTGATCGTTGAGCAAACTCGATCGATCGATTCTCATTCGTTTTTTCATTTTTTTACTGTTGTTTTGATCCAAAATGCGATTGGACGGTTGCTGTAGTGGGCTTGCACTTTTCATCTCAACAAGTTTCTCAAGTGGTGTGATGACTGGTTTTAGAGTGTCACCGATGACTTTTTCAAAATCATCTTTCTCCTGTTTTAATAAAGTGTATTTTTTCTTAATAGCCTCACGAGCTCGCAAGAGCTCACTAAGAACATTCTTCTCTTTCGTGAAGTCTGACATGCTGACGTGTCGATGTCTACAACTGAACTGTAAGTATGAGACTCATAATTCCTTTTTTATTGCAAAACAATCAAATCTTTTTCTGTATCTACCCTCATTCATCGGTCTATCTTTGTCAATAACGATGAATCCATATTTATCATTCTTCCAACATTCAGAACAAATATTCCGAAATTCGTTGAAAGTTAAATCGGTATTCACATGATCTTCATAGATATGTTTAAGATTTACATCATCTTGTCGATAAATTACTAACAAATTGACATTATCTCTAATGAGATGTTTTCCTATATGAGCATAAGATTGACGTAGATAGAAGCTATCTACACTCTTATGTCTCCCCATACAGAAGAATGCTCTGACGTTATCCTGCTTCTCACATGCCACATCATCAAAAATCATTATTGAATTTGGAAGGGCTTCATCTGGAGATACTACAGATTCATGCCCACTGAATGGAAGATATGATACTCCTTCAATCGGATCCAAGACATTTTTGAGAAATTGATACTTTGGCTGATTCAAGGATTTAGAGTATACATACAAATTCTCAAACCTAAGACCATTGGGGTGTGTAATTAAAGCTAATAAACTATTTGTTTTTCCACAGTTTCATGGACCACAGAATACTGCTCGTATACTATCTGGCAGTAATTCCTCATGACGCTTCTTTCTTTTCTCTTTTCCAAAATCAAAATTCATGACAGGGAGTTTGACGTTCTGCTCGGTAAAATCCATGTTCACACAACAGAGTCAGATTCAACATTGAGCTCTCGAAATATAAACGCTCGTTTTATACCATGAACGTAAGTTGTGAATCAACACTCGAAGAGAGATGATCATACACAAATCTCAGAAACAGCCGAAAGGCTATGGATTGCTTGATAAAGTTATCAATAACTTACCTGTTGAAATGCATCTTCCTGGATATCAATACTGCGGTCCCGGAACTAAATTGAAAAAGCGAATGAAAAGAGGAGATCCTGGTATTAATCCGCTTGATCAGGCTTGTAAAAAACACGACATAGCTTACTCCGATAAAAACGGAGATCGTAAAGCTGCTGACAAGATGCTTGCTGAGGAAGCTATGCAACGTGTCAGAGCTAAGGATGCTAGTCTTGGCGAAAAAGCTTTTGCTTTTGCTGTTAGCGATGCTATGAAATAAAAAGGAAAAACCGGAATGGGACTGAAATTTAATAAGTTATTGACTGCGGCTAAAAAATCAATGTCAACAAGTAAAAGTTCTCGCAAGGTTATTCAATCAGCCTTGAAGGGTGCACGTCAAGCTGTTAAAAGTGTAGGTGGAAAGAAAAAAGTTATCATTCCATGTGTTCTGACGCTTCCATCAAAAATTGGTGGAGTTCTTCCTTTTCTCATTCCATTGTTCGCAGGACTAAGTGCAACCGGTGCTCTAGCAGGAGGCGCTGCTGGAATAGCTAAAGCAGTTAATGATGCTAAAGCTGCGCAGAAAAATCATGAAGAAAGTAAGAGGCATAATAAGACCATGGAACTATTGCTTTAGGCAAAGGTCTTCATCTTAAGCCCTATAAAACTGGAATGGGATTATTTATGAAACCTCATATCGGTCGTGGTCATCAAGTCAGTAGAAAAAAAAACTTCGATTTAACTTTGCCAAATCGTGCACTGACTGACTACGATCTAAAAAAATATGCTCATATGATGAAAATCTCAGATTTCAGAGGTGTTTTCATGAGAAATAATCTACCACCCGATGGTCCATGGCATAATGAAACAGCAGTGGTAAACTTGGACGACTTTCAAAATAGAGGCACTCACTGGGTTTGCTATCGCAAACGTGGTCCTGAAGTGATTTATTTTGATAGTTTTGGTGATCTTAAACCTCCTAAAGATCTCATGTTGTATTTTAACGTGAAAGAAGTTAAATACAACTATAAAGGATATCAAAATTTTGACTCATTTATATGTGGCCATCTTTGTCTCTTTTTCTTAGCTGGGAGACTATAAAAGAGGTGCTCACTGACGAATACAATCATTATCTTCCGATCAGTCATGGAATAGCTTCACTTTGAGTCTCTCAGGAAACTCATCTGTCTTAGAAGCGCAATATTTTCCTTCGATTGAACTACCGAAGCATAAAAATGTTGTCTTGGGTTTAGTTGAACTTTTATCATTTAACTCTATTCCCAATGTTGACTATTCAAATAATAAACTGCATTTAAACGGAGATATTATTATTAATATTCCTACTGGTAGTTATGAGATTGATGCTATTAATCAATTTTTACAAGCAAATTTGAAATCCAAAGGAATCGAATTCTCGTTGAAAGCTAACAACAATACTCTTAGAAGTGAAATTCTCTGCAGTCACCCGATAGATCTCACACCTCACGATTCCATAGGCCGTCTCCTTGGCTTTGCTCCTCGCACTCTCGAAGAGAACATTCAACACAGCTCTGATTTAGCAGTGAAAATATTGAGAATCAATGCACTCAGAGTTGAGTGCAATATTACTGGAGGTGCTTATATCAATAATAAGAAAGTTCATACAATCCATGAGTTCTTTCCCAGAGTGCCTCCGGGATATAAAATCATAGAAGTTCCGTCACACGTCATATATCTACCGGTCAGTGTCAAGTGCATAGATCATCTACAAATTCAAGTTGTCGATCAGGATGGAAATTTAGTGAATTTTCGAGGAGAGGAAATCACTATTAGACTTCACATCAAATCTGTATAATGGGCATCGTTTACAATTCTGGATCATATATAAATCAGTCATCATGGCAACCAGTCATCAGTCGACCGAAGAAACTCAAACCGTTAACACGCAAGAGCGTTCAGTTTCTGAAAAGTCTAGGACTAAAAGTTCGTGGAAAAAATTCACGCGTATAATTCTTTGCTGTTTCCAGAAAAATGGACGAAATTCTAAGCATTCGATCAGGTGTCGTATTCGATGAGTCTATTGCTCATTACGAAGTACATGCACATCAACCATACTCATCATTAAGTTTTGACAACAGTGATGAAATTCGTATTTCTATCCAACATCAAGATCTATGTCTTTTACCATCGCGCAGCTCTATCCATATATGTGGAAAGTTGCAAGTAAAAGGTGGATCAGCAGCGGCACTTGCTAAAACTAAATTTGTCAACAATGGCATTTGTCATCTGTTTGATGAAATTCGTTATGAGATTAATGCTGTGGAGATAGATAAAAGTAAAAATGTTGGTCTGAGCAGTGCTATGAAAGGATTGATTTCATTTAATTTGAATCAGAATGATATGCTGGAGAATGCAGGCTGGCTTGGTATTCAAGACAATATCAAATCGGTCGTAGATGACAAGGGCAATTTTGACGTTGCGATTCCACTGAGTATGATCTTGGGTTTTGCAGAAGACTATAAAAAGATTATAGTTAATATGAAGCATGAGCTCATTCTCACATGATCGAGAAGCGAATTGAACGTAATAATCCAGGAAGGTACTGTAGCATCTGGTGTAACTACTTATGAAGATTACGAAGTAAAAGTATCAAAGATAGAGTGGATGATGCCATATGTTGTTGCATCTGATAAACAAAAAATCCAGCTATTGAATTTCATTGGTAAAGATAATCCTATCTCCATGTGTTTCCGTTCTTGGGAGTTATTTGAATATCCTCTTCTCCCAAGAACTACTAAACACGTCTGGACAGTGAAAACATCAAATCAATTGGAAAAACCTCGTTTTGTGATTCTTGGACTGCAAACAAAGAAAAAATCAATGAGAACTGCAAACGCCAGTCGATTTGACCATTGTGAGTTGAGTAATGTGAAACTTTTCTTGAATTCACAATATTATCCATACAACAATATGAATCTCGACATAGCTAAAAATCAGTTTGCCATTCTCTGTGATATGTATGCTAATTTTCAAAAATCCTACTATGGAAGAGATCCGCAACCGCTGCTGACAAAGTCTTCGTTTCTCAACTTTGCACCACTCGTAGTTATTGACTGTTCACGACAAAACGAATCTCTCAAGAGCGCTCCTGTCGATGTACGTCTGGAGTTTGAGGCTAAAAAAGATTTTCCTGCTAACACTTCAGCCTACTGTCTGATCTTACACGATCGCATCGTTCAGTACAATCCTATTAGTGGAGATGTCAAGAAGCTCGTCTAAGCTGCATCGGAAAATGGAGTATGCAGTAGACATGACTGGTTTCAAGCAAACCGAAGAAGATTATATTCTAAAGGAATTAGCAATCATATCTCTCAAGGAAAATAGTACAGATCCTATTGTTCTAACATTCAAAAATCCCTTCTCATGGAAAAAACTCTCAGACAAAATGCAAAGGGAAAACAAATGGCTCAAACATAATTATCATGGCATCAGGTGGAAAACGGATGGACATGACTACTCTCAAATCGGAAACTTGCTTCGTGACGCTTTACATGATGCATCAAAAATTTTTGTCATTGGTGCATTAAAACAGAAATGGCTTCAACGATTCAAATTTCCTGTTCACAATATTGAACAGTATGGCTATCCATCAAAACAATCTTTTAAGTGTGTCACAGTATGCACAACTCATAATCAAAGCTATAAGACGACCTGTGCAGTGCACAAGGTCAAACTCATGAAATTGTTCTATCAGCATAAACTGTAAAGTAAAAAAAAAATAAAAAAAAATAAAAAAAAAGTAGAGAACGTTATAGGCATTCCAAAACATAATAGAGAGAGAGAGAGGAAAAATTATCCCCACTCTCTCATCGGGTACTAAAACACTCTGAGAGGAGAGAGGGTGATTTAGTATCTTGGAGAGAGAGGGGATCCCTCCTCTTTCATCGGGTACCAAAACACTCTAAGAGGAGAGGGGGTGTTTTAGTATGCCTATGTTCTGGTATGCCTATAGCCTATCTACTGTCTTGGCATTGTGCAGAATATTGTATATTCAGTATATATATATATATATATATATATATATATATATATATATATATAGTGAGTTTGAGTGCAAAATGTTCGTTTAAGAAAGTATGAAGTGTAATATAAGGTCACTTCGTATAAAAATTAGTAAAAGTATGCGTATATATACATGGTGATGAGGGATAAAATATCAAATATACGTATATATAGATACATATGCTCAGTGATGGCTTAGAATATAGTACAGGGTGTTTCATTTTAATCCGACCACGACAAAAAACCATGGAAAAACTAATTTTAACGAAAAATGACCTTAACAAAAGTTGAAGGGGGTAAAGGGGGCCATCGAATGACACCAACACCTTTGAACTTGAACTCGATTTTCAAGGTCATTTGAAGGTCATTGTGTTTTTTTAACGGGAACCCCATTTTTGACCTCGGAATACGGAGCAGCGGAAACATTACGTCGGAAATGACATTTCAAGTTTGTCTTAGTGACCTTGAGAAGATCAATTCAAGGTCAAATAAGAAGTATCAGCCTAAGATTGTTTTCTTTTCAATTTTTTCGTAGAATTATCATTTTGTTATTGTAATAAACATTAAGAGAATAATTGACTTAAAATGTGATTATGCTTTGCTGACTTCAAAGCCATTTTGTAAGGTCAAAAGTGCAAAAATGCAATATCAAATGTTATGTGGAGTCCATATTTATATCCTAACTTTAGTGTTGCCCAGGAACAACGACGTGGACGTAATAGGATTGTGTAATATCATTTGTTTAACATTTTCTCTTTTTCATTCATTGACCTTTATTTTTTCTATTAAAATTTATTACTCATCGAAAGCTATCTAATTTGTTGAGTTTGGTAAAAACAAAATTTTTTATTGAACTTGTTATAAATTTTTAACAATGGCTGATTATCCAGCCGCTGAAAGGGTTGATATTTTATTGTTTCTTGGTGAATCTAGACGTAATTATCGACAAGCTGCAGCCTTGTGTCACGGACGAGCCCCAGGCTCTCCGGTGACGGCTCGGGTCGCCGCTGCCGACGGCGCATGCAATGCTCCGTCAGCAGAGAACGGCGGACTCGGAGAGTTCGCACGGGCAAAGGTGCATCGGGTTGCACCTTCGCGCGTGCGACCGCTAACCGTCGACGAGCCGCGTCGACGGCAAAGCGGGCAGTTTATCGGCGGCAGAGCTCGCGAGCGGAGCTCACAACCTGCAATAAAGTTTACTAGAGCAAGGTCAGTCGTTGTCTTTGGGGCAGGACCCCGTCATCACCCGTCACATCTGGCATCCCTTAGCGGGGCCCCGAAAAACGACACCTGCAATCGATTTAAATTAATCGGTTACCGAGTCTAAATAAAAGAAAGAACGATAAGCAGTGCTTGTGAATATTCGAGTGTAAATTCGCAAGAATCTCAAGAAGCTCGTAAGCCTCGTGCCGCCAAAGCCCCAAAAACAAAACTCGGGGCTCCACGAAAAGGAAGCTGAGGTCACAAAAAAAAGTGGCTCCAACTCGCCCGTGTGACTTTGAAGAAAATCAGTCAAACGGCCTCAGCACCGGACACCCGCCGGCGTGCGTTACCTGGGCCTCAACGAAGCCAACTGGCCACCATCCTATCTGGGCCACCGAGGACCAGCCGTCGGTGCGCGGGTCAACCACGGAAGCAGCCACCACGCGCGCTCAATAGCAGGCGCGGACTAGCCGTCGGCGAGCGCGATCCATCGGACAACATCTCGCAGATAACATCCACCATCAAGACATCATGCGCCCAACCTTCGTGCTTATCATCGCAATGTAAGTTGTCCATGATATTTTTACGTAGCTTGGCTTCCGGGTAGGTCGCGGTACAGCCGCATTTTGTTTATTTTGTTTTATCATTTCCGGGTCTTCGTGTAAGTTTAGGGAGTCTTTAGCATAAGCTGAGTGCGCGTAACGCAGCGAACATGGCCCCGTCTGGCCTCATTCACGCGGCGTGGCAAGCGGTAAAAAGCTCTAAAACCGAAGAGAGAATGCAGCCGAACACCGGACCAAAAAAGCAGTTTAAACGGGCTAGAGCGGTTTTTAGAATTACGCAAAAAATGTCGCCCAGATCGCAAAGAGCCACAGCGACTGCGTTAAGGTCCCCAGTCAGCGACTCCAGCAGCGCGTGCAATGACCACCTTTGTTCTGGTCGATCGAAACGGGGTTGGACGGCATCTCAAAGGGACGCAATAGAAAAGCGCATGAATGAGCGCCGGTACACCGATAAACCGGAATTATCGGACGAAGAGAGTCCCGAACAAGGCCTCAGAGAAAACAGCGTTATGCTACGGTCTAGCATACTCCCGAACGATGAAAATAACTGCGCGCTGAAGCTCGGAAGCGCGGCACAGCCAAATGAATTAAAGAGCCTGGAAAATAGGCTAGGCAATCTATGCTTAAGCGAGAACACCGTTCGCGAAAATTTTTTCGGCGATATGGGGAATCCGTTGGAGGTGCCCGAGCGACTTGCTATTAACGAGCGATGTCAGAACGGAATGACGAATTTAATGGGCATTAAAAACATCGTTTGGAAAAATGCGGATTTAATCGCGGGGGGGGCCAACTCCCAGCAGCGGTAAAAATATCACAGCCACATATAGCCCACGCACATTCGAAAAATCTGCAACCCAGGCGCCGGGCGAGAGACAGGGCGTCACTATCGAACAGGTGAAAGAATTAATCGAGCAAATGGTCTTGAGCCGTAGCTCGAGCAGAAGGTCCTCAGTGAGTAGCAGAATTTCCACGCGAAAGGATGAGCGCAAAACCCGGTGTGTAAATCGTGTCCAAGAGCACGCCTGCCCACCAACGGCAGCAGTAAAAAAAATTTCTAGCCCGAGGAAACCGCAAGTTGCCCACGCCGGCTCGACGATCCCAAATTTAAGCAAAGATCACCGATTGCATGTCTATCAGCACAAGGCCATCGTCGAAAGCGAATTAGAATTCGAATCGGAGCTCGAGCTCAGTGCGATCAGCTGCGCAAGCCACAGAGCTCGCGGAAAAGACCTGCGGAAGCGAAGCAGCTCTCCGTCGGACGAGTCAAGCACCTGTTCAGATACGAGCAGCTATCTCCGCAGAGAGTCTCGCTCACATAGGCGCAGAAGCCGCCCGATTCAGCGAACGGCGTACCCGAGTGATAGCGAGGTCCGAGGCGCGCCGCGGGTAACCGGAGTGAAGTACGCGCCGAAACTCAAATCACGGATTAGCTTGCGCAGTAGTCCGACCCGCAGCAACTGTCGCGAAGTAAATTTTTATACCCTAGCTCCCGCGGAGGGCAAATGCGACGCGCAGCGGGTGATTAACTACCGGGAGAAGTACAGCCGCCGGCCAGGCAGGGCAAGCGCGAGAAACACGCGAGTCCAGCGCAGTCGAAGCGCGAGTGCGTCTAGCGAGTCCGACGAGTACAGCCGACATAGCGGCAAGAGCAACAACAGTCGTGGTCGGCGTAGTGATAGCGATAGCAGCCGCGGTAGCAAAAGGGATGGCGACGATAAATATCGAAAGCGCGGGGACAAAAATAACGAGAGACGGCGCAAGTACGGCGACGACGAAGATAGAAAGCGCGATCGACCAAAGCAGGACAGGAGCGCGTCCGGTAATCGCGATAGGTACAGGCGCGAAGATAGAAAATTAAAAAGCGATAAGCGTAGGCGCGGCAGCGAGAGTGAAAGCGATGCAAGTCGCAAGCGCCGAGACAAATCCAGGCATAGCCATCCCTCTCGTCAAAAGAAGTATTCGGATGACGAGGATAGCGAAGCCGAACTAGTACATTCCTCGGTTGCAGAGGCTGCCGTAAGGCGAATGACCTTTCACCAAGCGGCTAGCTACGTAACTTACTTTGACGGAGACCCCGACAATCTGTCAATTTTTTGCAACGCGGTCCGCAAAGTGCAAAAGAAGTTTGGACCCGAAAATGAGGAGTTCCTTTTGATGCACGTCGCTAATAGGCTGCAAGGAAAGGCCACGGAGGGATATCGCTCACGAACAGCCCGTTATAAAACTATCGATGAATTTTTGCGAGATCTGACCCTACATTTCGCGAACATCGGCGTCGCCCACCAAATACAGGGTGAAATTCGCACGCTTCAACAGGGCGTATTAGAATCGGCAAACGATTACGGCATGCGTGCCGAAAAATTATATAATAGGTTGAGAACAATTATAGGATGTGCCCCGGATATATCCGAATCCGATAGGGCGTCTAAATTACAGCAAGCAGACATCGAAGCCCTCGAGCAATTTTTACTCGGCCTAAAGTCTCCGCTCAATTTCCTGGTACAGCTTAAGCAGCCAAAAACGTTAAACCAAGCAATAACATTCGCCATCGAATACGAAGGTAAACAGGGTACGAGAAACGCGCCTAGTAACATCGTGAGTCCTGTAGATCCGGTGGCACAACTGCGGTTATTATTAAGCGAGGGAATTCTTCCTAAATCAGCACAGACTGTCAACGAACCACCGCCACAAACAAGTACCACGCAGGAGAATCAGCAAGGCGCAGAGAAAATGTGCTGTTACTGCCAAACAGACACGCACAATACGGACGATTGTCGTACGCTGATGTTTCATGCAAAAAACGGAATGATCTCGCGGCCCCCTCGCAAACCTTAAAAGAATGGCAACAGGGATCGCCGCTACAATAATAAAAATAACAACAAGCAGCAAAATGGTAATAATAGCCTGGACAACGCAACAGAACACGGCAAAAATTTAAACTAGATAGACGCTCGCCACGTTCCCCAGGCGACGAGTGTCAAAAAGAAAAAGCTGTGAACGAAGCGGCAACTAATAATCAGCCCACAAAAAATCCAATGGTAGTGGAAACCCAACAGAATATAAAATCAAAATCTGAAGAAAAATCCGAAGTCGCGTTAAACGAGAAGTTCGAGACTGCTAAGGTTAGATTTTTACTAGCTGGAAGACAACCTCCAATCGTTAAACTAAATAGCCCTCAGCTAAAAGAGGGACAAGGTACATTCTATGCGGACTCAGGGGCGGACATCTCCGTCTTAAAAAGAGGAAAATTAGCGGCATGCTATCCTATAGACACGAGCAAAATGATCAAGATCCAAGGCGTAACGCCAGGAGCATCGCACACGCTGGGCCAAGCAGTAATAAAACTGCAAGGGTTGGCTTGCAACGTCCACATAGTGCCCAATGACTTCCCTATAGAAAACTCGGGAATCATTGGGTGGGACATCATAGACGCGCACAGAGGTTGCGTAGATGCAGCCGACCAATGCCTAAGACTCGGCAAAGAGCAAATTCCGTTCGAGTCTGATGAGCGTGTGACGATACCCCCAAGGGTGAAGATGATAATCGGAGCTCGCGTCAAAAATAGCGACGTGAAAGTCGGGTGGGTGCCCATAACAAATATCCATCCCGACATCCTCTTTGGTAATTTCGTAGCCGAAAACAGAAACGGCAGAGTCTATGCGGAATGTATCAATACTAGCGATGAAGAGATTTCGATAGCAAACCCAGTAATCGAACTTCTCGAGTGCGAGACAATGGAAGAAAATCCGCTGTATCAGGCCGATGGGGACGGCTCAGCTGAAAGTACCGCCAAGTTCACGGCAAATCTGCGGCGAATGTTCGACATAAGTAAGAAAGTCGAAAAATATAAGGAGGTAGAGTCCCTAAATAGAAGACTTCTCGCCGACGAACAAGCTAGAATAGAACGAGTCGAAAAAATCCTAAAACTGGCAGACTTGGAGGGATGCAACGACGAGGAAATCGGTTATATACGGGAAATCATCAGCGATTTTCCAGGAGTGTTTGGGCTAGACGGCGAGCCACTGCCAGCTACGCACCTGCTTAAACACAAGATTGTATTTAAGTCAGACAAACCGATAAAAAGCAATCGATTTCGATTTCCGCCAGCCCTAAAAGAAAACATGCTCAGAGAGCTAGAAAAGCTCCGCGAGCAAGGGATCGTCGTACCCTCGAATTCTAACTATTCGTCGTCACTATGGATCGTGCCAAAAAAGCCCGACGCGCAGGGAAACAAGCGGTTCCGCCTAGTGACTGATTTTAGAGCGCTCAATGAAGAAACAGAAGGCAGTTGTCACCCTCTACCTTTCACGAGCGACATTTTAGAACATTTGGCCGCAGCGAACTACATTACCGTGATGGACCTAAAGCAAGGGTACCATCAGATAGAAATGGACCCAGAATCGGCCCATTTGACCGCTTTCTACGCTCCTGACGGGAGACATGGCAATCGGCTGTTACAGTTTAGCAGAATGGCTATGGGCCTGAAGGAGGCGACTATAACATTTACGAAAGCAATGTCATTGGCCATGAAGGGCTTGCAAGGCGAGGAAGTCGAGATATATCTAGGCGTCGAGTACTAGGGCGATTGCTCGACGCTAATATGACAGTCGAGCCCAAAAAATGCCAATTTTTAAAAAAAGAGGCTCATGTACTCGGGAATATAGTGGACGGAGGTCGTATTCGCACCGTTCCCGAGAAAACACGGGCGATGGCTAAATATCCAGTGCCAACTGACGCGAAGAAACTGAAACAGGCGGTTGGCCTGTTCAGTTATTATCGGCGATTCATCAAGGACTTCGCCAAAATCGCTAGGCCACTGTTCTTGCTCCTACAAAAAGACGCAGAATTTGTCTGGGGCGAGGAACAAGAGACCGCGTTCAACATATTGCGAGAACTCATGTCGAAAGAACCAGTGCTTAAAGCTCCCGATATGTCGCAGCCTTTCATTGTCACGACAGACAGCAGTGATTGGGCCCTCGGCGCAATTCTGAGCTAGGGAAAACTTGGCGCAGACCAACCGTGTGCCTACGCTTCACGCTGCTTGAAAGGCAGCGAACTAAAATATCCCATATACGACAAGGAGCTGTTGGCAATAGTGTTTGCAAAAGAGCAATTCCGCTATTATCTGTACGATAGGAAGTTCACAGTCGTGACGGACCACGAGAGCTTGAAGCATTTTCATAACACTAAAAAGCCGGACTTGAGGTTTAATCGCCTCAAAGCCGCCTTGGTCGGCTATGATTTTGACATAGTGTATCGCCCCGGCGAAAAGAATGCCAACGCAGATGCTCTTTCGCGAAATCCGGTGATCACGGATGGGCAAATTAATCCGGACCTTCCTCGAGCGGAGTTATACAAACTGGCCAATAAGCAAATCTTAGAAAGCCCCGATGAAGAAGCAGGTGCCCCTCCGGGAAGAATATTTCGGACTCGCGCCATAAAAAGGCAAGGTATCGATAAAGATCGTAAAATAAAATTGTCGACAACCAGTTCAGCAAGCTCAAACAAAAGCACGCGTATAAGAGCGAAGCGCAAGCCGAAGCGCGTGATCTACAAGGCGGGCGAATACTTAGCGATAAGAAACGTCGAAAATAGCTTTTATATAGGCCGCATACTCTTAGACGTCCTCGACGGCGACGAGGTTGTGAATCTGCGCTGGTTAACTGAGATCGATGACTGTAAAGGTACGTACAGACGCGATTATTGCGGAAAAATAAACGTAGAATGCATCTTGGCGTGCGTGGTCATCAAGCAGGTGGGAAAAAATATGTATCGCCTAGAACCAAACGAGAGCAAGCGCATCGAAAGTATTCTAAGAGAGTCGATCGAGTTCTGCGAGGCAGCGAAAATTGGCCGGCGTGAAGTCAACGAAAGCTTAATTGACGAAACATCTGACTCAGACATATCGATGCAATCGATATGCACCTCTGTCGCTGCAAGCAGCAGGGGTGGCGTAAAGTTGCCTCCCGACCTTCAAAAATATTTAAGCTACGTCGAGCCAGCAGGCCCCGTAACTCGCAGTGCGAAACAAAGCGCAAAAGCAACAGAGCTATACGAACCTAGTGCATCTAGTAGCAGCGATACCGAGAGAGCAGCACCGCCCTCAGGAAAAACGCATGCAGACTTAGAATCTCTGCAGAGCTTTAAATTCTCGGCAAGCAATTCGAGTCAAGCTAGATCCCCGGTAAACAAAGCTTCATCGAACGTAAGCACGGACCGGCATATTTCGTCGGACGAATCCGCAAGAAAGAGCATGTCGATCGGGTCGCCCCGTCTAGAACCGCTATTAGGCACTAAGAAGGTATCTAATATGCCGGCAAGCTGGCCATGGGGAAGCGACGGTACCAAGAGAAAACTGGCGATCACCGTAGAAGGACAGGTGGTTAATGGAAAAAACGGTGTACAGATTTTGGTGCACGAGCGGCAATCAACCGTCGCTCCGAGTTGCAGTATACCAAGAACCGGGGGGTGCTCTGAAAATCTTAATAATGCTAAAGATAAGCTGAATGCTGGTCCAGCAGTTATCGACAAAAACAAACTCGGCCCCGGAAAAGAGAAGAATCTGATCCCTACAAAGCAGCTCGAATACCAAGCCATCGGTACCGCGAATTCCAGCACACTCTCAGATTACGAGGATGTCGGCCCATCTGAAAGCTTCGAAGGGATACCTAGGAATTATGAAAGGAAGCCGGAACCATCAGACGAGAACTCCTCCGCCAGCTCGGGGAACGTTTTAATACAAACATATATACGTAAAAACTGTTGTGCAGAACCACTGGTCGAGTTGGTGCGCTCGGACGACATTCCAAACTCTCCCGCCGGTAATTGCCTGTTCTTCTCCTTAATAAAATTAGCAAAATTGCATCTATCAGCGACCGAGTTAAGAGAGCTCCTCCTCGAGTCGCCAATGCTTCACGCTTGTGGAGAGCCGGCCGAAACTGAAAGGATTTTGCGCTCTGAGTCCGAATACGGAAACATCGACTGCGCGTTCCTCTTCGCGCATGCCTTTAAAATGAACGTGTGCATACATTACGACGTAACACAGAGCAAACGCATTTTCTGTCATATCGTAGTGGACGGCGCTACCGATGTGGCACATTTAAATCTATCGGGACTACACTTTACGCCATACGACCGCGTGAAGGCTCGACAACGCACCGCCAAACTACCCGAGATACGACGCGCGCCTTCGCCCTCGGGCGACAGCGATGAGGAGATGCCACGCTCCCCAGTGCTCGGAAGAAAACGAAATAGAAAACCTAAAGGATGGGTGATAGACAATCAAAGCAAAACTCGCGAGCCCGAAGATAACGAAAAGGGCGAACGCTGCGGAAGCAATCAAGAATCGATCGCTAATCAATCGCCTGTCGAATCATCACCAGGAGCAAGTCCGAACAATCACGGCGATCAACGAAGTAGCGCGTGTCAACCTCCCGCTGACAATCCTCAGCGAAGCCCAACCGAGGACGAGGTGTATCCTGCACAAGAGCCCAATGAGTCGCCGAACGAGCAAAGCCCACACGGTCCGCTGCAGACAAACGCAGCAGCACTCGACAGTAGCAGCAAACTTAAGCAGTGCGTCGTCGCAAAAGCGAGACCGCCACGCGAGAAACCACCATGGGCGACAGCTAACGGGCAAGTGATATCGCCGTTTGTACAAGTCCAGAGATCCCTCATCGAAAGGGGTTACCTAAAGAGCGATGAATTGCAAAATAAAGGATTTAAAGTCGGAGAAATAAACGTAACATCGTGTCAAGGGTTGGCTCTGGTAGGCGTATACATCAAAGCGCACATAGACATCCGACCGTTAAAAGCGGAAATCCGTAAATGCTTACGTACGCTCAAAAACGTGCTGAGGTCAAAAAACATTAACAGCTTCGCCATAATCCGCGATCTCGAAATACTAACTCAAGCCGAATGGGACAAATGCATCGAGTTATTCGATAACATATTCGCAAACGAGAAAATAGTTGCCGTACTGTATAAAGATAACCTGCCAGTACCACCGGTGAATTTGCGCTATAAAGTAATCAAGCAATACCACGAGGCAGCTATGGGCGGCCATCACGGCGTGAGCAAGACGTACGGGAAGATCGCCAACGACTTCTATTGGAAAAACATGCGGCAAGACATAAAGAAATTTGTCGCCCGCTGTCCGACTTGCATGACTAACAAGTTAGTCCGAATAAAAACCAGATTGCCAATGCTAATTAGCAATACTCCGGCCATGCCTTTCGACCAGATTGCCATGGACTTTTACGGGCCCCTGGAGGCGTCGGACAAGGGAAATAAATATATTTTATCAATTCAGGATATGCTCACTAAATACATAGTCCTTACTCCAACTCGGCACGCCAACGCGAAAGAAGTAGCGCGAGTATTGACTGAAAAGGTAATATGCGTGTTTGGGCCGCCAGCCGCCATCGTAACTGATCAGGGAACCCATTTTCAAAATAAAGTATTGGAAAAACTTGCTGCAATTTTCGGTATAGAGAAATTCAGCACGACGGCATACCATCCGCAGTCAAATGGGTCCATAGAGCGGATGCACCACACTCTAACCGAATACTTGCGCAAATACGTAAAGAAAATCAACAAGTGGGATGAATGGACTGCATTGTGCCAGCACGCATACAACTCAACCGAGCATGAAAGTACTCGCTACTCACCGCACAAGTTGCTGTTTGGATTTAAGCCGCGTACTCCATCGAGCTTTCCTCGTGCTGCAAACGTATTGTCCTACAACGAATATATAGATAATATGACGTCGAATTTGACCTTACTCCAAACAACGGCGGCGATGAACCTCGTTCAGTCAAAGTACAGGTCAAAACATTATTACGACAGAAAGCTAAACATGAAACATTTCCGGGAGGGTGAGTTGGTATTCTTGTTAAAAGAACCCAGAAAGGGTAAATTTGCCACCGAATACCAAGGCCCCTTCGAGGTAATCAAAGTCAACCGAGCAACGAACAACGTAAAAATCCAAAACGGTGAAATAGTAAAAACCGTACACATTAATAAAATTCACCGGCCGAGTGAACTTGCAACTAGGTCGGAAAGCTTCGACGAACAGCCCGAGGAATAGTCGTTTTTTTACTGTTTTTTTGCGCGGCACCGGGCGTGCGCGGTACTACGCAAAAATTATTTAAACACCTAAACAAAAAAAAAAAAACGGTGAAGCCATCAAAACAGCCCGGTGAGCCAAGCGGTACATTTATTTTTCCAACTAAAATCGGTCAAAAACATCGTTCGTTTTTCAGAGCGATCAGTACCCGCGCCCACTCGGAAAACGACAGCAGCGCCGAAAGGAACCGCAACCAACCAATCTATTTATTGAAAGAAAACTTGGGCTTGATCACAGAAAAGATCGCGCCGCTAGCGACATCCAGCACAGACTGGAAAATCATTCACAAGACGGATTTGCGTCCATACTTCCAAGCAAGCGCAGTCTTGGTGAATGTAGCTTCGAACGTCGTACAAGCATGCGGTCCTAGGTGCCAAAATTCAAGTCTAATCGAGGAAGCGACATCAGTCACGCGTCAAGCGGAACGTGTCCTGGATCTGATGCTCGTCAACGCGGCAAACGGAGAGCAGCATCGCGCTCGCCGATCTCTACTCCCCTTCGTCGGTTCCATCCATAAATTTTTATACGGGACCCTAGATGAGGACGACAAGAGAGAAATTCAGGCATCAATTAAACTCATAGCCGACGATACGCGCCAAACAGCGGCGCTATTAGCTGAGCAGACGGAGGTCGTCGAACGCGAGCTATCTGACCTAGGCGATAGAGTAGGCAAACTAGAGGCTATCGTAGAAGTTTTAGAAGACAAGACCGCTTCTATTTTCAGAGAATTGGGGGCTCTAAACGCAATAGCAGAAATGAGGGATGCACTCAGACAGTTTAGCCTAGACTCAGAAGTCCTGACGGATGCAATCTTATTCGCAGCGAAAGGAATGGTGCATCCGCGCATTGTACCCCCAGATACAATTCGAGACGCAGCTAGAACCGTCGCAAACTCCGTAACCAATGCCAGATTTCCGCTGCCGGAGGAAGGGTTTGCAATCATTCCTATTATGAAGATTTCCAAATTAACGGTGTTGTTATCAGACGGATGTTTAATCTATCAGATAGCAATACCGTTACTCGACATTCAGAGATACAATTTGTTCAAAGCGTCACCGCTACCGGCAATCCAAAAAGTTTTTAATATTCCTTATCTGGCAGCCTACATCTGGCCAGAGTACAACTACTTCGCGGTTAGTGAGTCAAATCGCACTTACATGCCCTTATTACCGGAAGAGGTAACAAGCCTTCGAAGGCTCGACAAGCTAATGATCGCGGTAAACCCAGAGCCAGTGCGGGAAATAAGAAGCAATGCCGCCTGCGAGGTAAAGATCGCGTCGGGTCGACAAGTCTCCAATCCCGAAGTGTGCGACATCAGATTCAGGCAGTTGAGAGATACCTTCTAGTTGAAACTGCATAAAGCGAACTCGTGGATATTTTCCGCCAAATCACCGGAAGATGTATTTATCCAATGCCTGCGATCCGAGCACGTAACAGCGAAAATAAGTGGTGCAGGCATACTCGAACTGCAACCCGGATGCGCAGCGCATACAGCAAACGCTCGCTTAACCGCGTCCCGCGCTTTCTCGACTAACTCAAATCAATCAAAATTCGAAACTATAGAGTTTAACGTATCCGAAGTAATTAAGCTTCTAAACGAATCAGAAATTGCCGAAGCGGAATTCAAAAACGCAATCGCATCCGAAGCAGCGAATCGGGTAAAAAGCTTGCACGGGGTCAAGTTAGAAAACCTAAAAGCAGGGGCGAGATTACACGAGATCGCAAGTAAAGCACGTGAAATCGCGCACAGGAAGGCGACCGCCCTCGAGCTCGAAAATTTGGGCAGCACAACTGCAATCTTCGGGTGGTCCTTAACTTCAGCCGTAATATTTATAGCTATCATAATCACAATCGGCTGTATAATCTATCGGCGGCGTTCGAACGGAGCAATAAATCGCTTTGTCAAACAGCAAGAGTCTCTCCTTATGCTAGAGCAGATGAGCAGGTATTCACGAGAGAGAAAACGCGCCGAGCGGAATCAAGAATAAAAAAAAAAAAAAAAAAAAAAAAGAAAATTCTTATCCGCTCTATATTTTAACTATAACTATGATTATCAATTACGAATAAGCCAAGCTGCGTACCATCATGGACAACGCCCTAATACATAATCAAATACAATTAAGTCCTTTTCAATTTTATACTTTTGATAATATAACTTGTATAATACATAACCATTTACAGTTAGATTGATAGTATATAAGAAAATTGAAGCGCTTATTAAAACAGACTGCTCAGCGATGAGCAAGCTAAAAATAAATACTGTATCTGGGTTAATTTTCACATATATGCACCAGAATATGTCAAACAATTTTTGTGCGTCATAAAGACATTCTAATAACCATGTAAGCCTATCGATAACAACCAAATATTCATAACAAACATTTTATAATCTTTTTTAAGAGCTCGGCTCGAAAGAAATGTAAGACAGCAGCGGCTGCCAGGGTAGAAAAACACCCGGGCTCACAACACAGACATACATTCAGATACTACACACACCTTTGGATTAGAACCCCAATCAGCACCTCGCGAGGCTCAAGCCTCTGGCATCCCACGACACACATAAAATAGAAATTTTTTTTAACACTTAAAACAGATACACACTCGAGCGTACACGCGACCTCCGTGCGTCGTTCCTGGATAGCCTGTTTTTTTCAGGCGACGAGGGCGTCGGCCAGCGCGGTCCGGGCGTGTCACTCCGGACTCGGAGAGTTCGCACGGACAAAGGTGCATCGGGTTGCACCTTCGCGCGTGCGACCGCTAACCGTCGACGAGCCGCGTCGACGGCAAAGCGGGCAGTTGATCGGCGGCAGAACTCGCGAGCGGAGCTCACAACCTGCAATAAAGTTTACTAGAGCAAGGTCAGTCGTTGTCTTTGGGGCAGGACCCCGTCATCACCCGTCACACTTGTATCGAATTCGATATCCCGATAGAAGACATCCAAGTCATACAACCATTCGTGAGATTTACCGTAGAGCTCAACAAGGGCAACTAGCACGGGTTAGAGAACGTCGTAATTACAACGAAGATGATCTTCGTGTAATGGTCGTTTTAGCAATGGTTCATTTGAATCCCCACGTTAGTACGCGTGAAAATCAAAGGCAAAGTGGTATACCTATGGCTACTGCTTGGAGAATACTGAGAAGTCAACGTTATCATCCATATCATATTACTATGACTCAGGACACACCTGCTGATATGAGGTTAAGGCTACAGTTATGCCAATGGGCACGACAAATGATTGCTAATGATCGTCACTTTTTTCAATACGTAATGTTTTCTGATGAAGCAAAATTCAAAAGCAATGGAGAGCTTAACCGACACAACTGTCATTATTGGTCGAATTTTAATCCGCAATGGTACAGACAGATAGATAACCATAATCGTTGGAGTCTAGATGTTTGGTGTGTAATTGTTAACGGATACCTTGTAGGCCCATACTTTTTCGATGAAAATGTAAATGGCCATAATTTTTTACAGTTCCTGAGAGAACGTCTTCCAGTACTTCTTGAAGAGGTAGATTTATACACAAGAGCAAGAATGTGGATTCAATTAGATGGAGCTCCTGCGCACTATGCTTGAATAGTTAGACAATATCTTAATCAAAATTACCGTGACAGGTGGATTGGACGCACTGGACGTGGAGATTTGGGTGTTCGATGGCCACCGAGATCTCCAGATATGACATCACCCGATTTCTATTTGTGGGGGTATTTGAAAGATGTTATTTATGAACATGAAACTACAACAAGGGAAGATATGATCCACAGAATTCAAACCGCTTGTGAAAACATCCCAAGAGCTGTATTACTCAGAACAGTAGAATATTTTCAGCAGCGAATTGAATTGTGTATCCAACAAAATGGTGGTGTCTTTGAGCACCTGCGTTGAATTTTGAGCAAAAGTGAGAGGCAAGGGGACTCACTCTAATTAAGCACCCCGAAAAGTGAGAGGCAAGGGGACTCACTCTAATCAAGCACCCCGAAAAGTGAGAGGCAAGGGGACTCACTCTAATCAAGCACCCCGAAAAGTGAGAGGCAAGGGGACTCACTCTAATCAAGCACCCCAAAGGGAACACAATTCTATTACGTCCACGTCGTTGTTCCTGGGTAACGCTAAAGTTAGGATATAAATATGGACTTCACATAACATTTGATATTGCATTTTTGCACTTTTGACCTTACAAAATGGCTTTGAAGTCAGTAAAGCATAATCACATTTTAAGTCAATTATTCTCTTAATATTTATTACAATAACAAAATGATAATTCTACGAAAAAATTGAAAGGAAAACAATCTTAGGCTGATACTTCTTATTTGACCTTGAATTGACCTTCTCAAGGTCACTAAGGCAAACTTGAAATGTCATTTCCGACGTAATTTTTTCCGCTCTATCCGATTCCAAGGTCAAAAATAGAGGTTCCTATTTTAAAAAATCACAATTACCCTCAAATGACCTTGAAAATCGAGTTCAAGGTCAAAGGTGTTGGTGTCATTAGATGGCCCCCTTTACCCCCTTCAACTTTTGTTAAGGTCATTTTTCGTTAAAATTAGTTTTTCCATGGTTTTTTGTCGTGGTCGGATTAAAATGAAACACCCTGTATATTGAACATATATAGTCATTGTACAAGTATTTCATAGAAGCAAGTGTGAAAAGTTTAGTTTTTCAAGAATTTAGCATGGGTATAGTGAATAAATGTCAGTTTCTACCTTTATTGGTCTACAAAAGTATGTCTAAAATGATGCATACACATGGTGATCATGTAGAATATAGTATATTTAATATACATAGTGAATTTGACCGAAAAAAGTTATTTTGAGCAAGTATGTTGTGTAATATAATGCCACTTCTTATGAACATCAGGTCCTGCGCACGGACGGAAAGTCAATTTTTGGAGAATGAGGCTTCGCTAGTAAAAAGACTTTTTTCAATTGGATATTTAGAATTTTTAAATACTGTAAATTTGTTTAGAATTTAATTTTCTACAAAATTGCCAGAATATTTTTATGAAAAAACCTTTTAGTAAAAAATGGCTCAGAAAGAATTGAAAAAAAACACATTTTTGGTCAAATCCAATAGGCGTTCGCCCTAGGCTATAAGACGTTTCTTCGAAACTCTTTATACGGGGCGAGTGCCTAAAAACTATTGATTGGTATAGGCAGGTACATATGATAAAAATATACATTCATACCAGAAAATATTTTCAACATTTGGTCTAGGTAGATTGAAAGCTGTGAAAACAATTTAAAAAAAATTATAGTTGGTCTATTTTGTAAAAACCCTCTAAAACTCTTAAAAAAACAAATTAAATCTATTTTACAGTAGAAATTTTCTTTCAAAGTAAATCATTCAGATTACGGAAAAAAGTCAAATGTATCAAATTTTAATTAGTTTTTAGCAATAAAAGAACTTAAAAAATGTCCGTCTGTCCGTCCGTCCGGATTTTTTTTGCATTTATTTCACAAAACTTGATGTATTTTATAAATAAAAACTATTTAATGGTATAGACAGGTACATATAAAAATATACATTCGTACTAAAAAACATTTTCAAGATTTGGTCCAGGTAGATTGGAAGCTGTTGAAACAATTAAAAAAAATAGACGTAATTAATTATTTTTTTTTATATTTTAGACATGTATTATTACACACATATATATATATATATATATATATATATATATATATATATATATATATATATGAATAAAGATTATTTTAAGATTGGTCCAGATGAAAGGTTAAGGTTTCTAGCAGAGCGTTTCTTGCTCTTTATTATTATATTACAAAGATACGCGTACAGTGTTAATATATCTATCAGCAAACTTTCCCTAATGACTAACGCAAGTGGATGACATTAAATGTAAAAGTGACGAATTCATCATACTTATGAAATACGGATTTCATGAAGAACGAACGTGAAAAACGTATGACGACGATTTTTACATGCGCATCTTGGGTGTGCAAGTTTGGTGTATCGAGTGCAAACACATGGCGCTCGAGGCAGACACCTTTTATTTAATTGCGGTATCGCGCGAACTTTGCAAGTGACAAGATCGTGCACTACTACAGGTATATGTATGCTCCGCTCTTTCATTATTTGTGCAGATCATTTCGAAGGAGGTAAGCTCCCAGTGAGCCGATGAATAATTGATATACATCATCCGACTGAAAAACGCGCCTTTGTTTCGTCTATACGTGAGACATGTTCTGGTGTGCAGGTATAGCAAGCTTCTATTCGCGTGCGTGAGTCTATATGCGCGAACACGCATTGCAAAATGCCTTACTGCACCAAATATCATGCATAGCACGCGGTGCTACCGATCATTGCAAAAGAGGGACAGTCTAAATTATTTAAATTAGAGTATCTAGTCGTAGAAAGCTACAGTCTATGAGTTCTACGGCTGTTTTCAGTCGAGTAGTGCTACTACTGAGCCTTGACAATATATATATATATATATATAAAGATACGCTCCGCCGACTCGGTGACTGGCATCTGACCTTCCGTCTCTATTTTCTTTCCGCCTGCCTTTTTATTGTCTTCCTTTTTTTCCTCCTTGGACAGCTGGATATGCATTGAAAAACATGCTAATTTTGTTTCGCGAAATAGCGCTTTTTAATAATATCGCTAGAGATTGTACCTTTTTGAATATAACGCATTTTCGTGAAACTTTTGTTATTTTGAGAATTTATTACAGAATCACTTAATATTTTTTGCTTAGAGAAACATGTAGGATAATAAAAATGTGACGCACCAGCGAGTAAACGGCAAGCATTAAAATTATCACAAGGAGGTCTCAAAGTTGATTTTTAAATTTCGATCCTAAAGATAATTATAATTATAAATAAATGATAAAAATAATTATTTTGACAAATCGTAAAAATCGTAGTGGAATATACTATGCCATATAGTTTTACTGTGTAATCGATCATCATTATGCACATAGTTTCAAGTTTATAATAATTTACGTTATTGCAATATCTTTGTATACTGCCAAAAGGATTTTCTTTTTAATTTCTATGTCCTGTGAGATATTTATTTTTTATTCTTTAAGATTTCTATATCCCATAAAAAATACCCAATTTTATGTAAAAAGTTTGATCAAAATGATTCTAGTGAAAGTAAACAGAATACATTTAAATGATTAGGAATATCGTGATTCCAAAACGATTTTTCCTTTTGACAGCATATTCAAGATTCTTTTCTTTTGGCTTTAAAGGGAATTTCTGTCAGTGTATCGGTAAGATATTTATCGCTCCATTAGATTTTTATTCACAAGAGGCAAATCAATTTTAGGGTTGTCTCCTTTATTGGGCGCAAAATTTGAATTTTTTATTGACTTTGAGAGGCTAAAAACAAGCATTTTCATTAAGTCCAAAAGGATTCCGCATAGCTACTTCGTTGATCTCGGTTGTGGCGGTTTAGCACGTCGCAGTGGTGTCGTTTCCGCGAGTGTGGAGAATCGTCCGCTTAACCATGAACATATTTTCTTTGTCGGGATCGTCTCGAGCGCATCGAGGTTGCTTGATGATCAACCGCAAGAGCTACCTACTGGGTAAATACGTCCATACCGTGGAGCTTATCGATGTCGCCGTTGCGGACTTCTGGACCTTGAATTTTCTTTGTTCGCAAAGCTAAAATTGTATGTTTAATCCGAATCTGTAAAAAGCAAAATTCATATATTATTTATTAAAGAATCAAGGCACACAGTATAACTTGTTAAGCAAACATTGTTTGCCGTTACTATGCTCTTGGTTGGAACAAGGAATTATGGCAAAGTAGGCGTCTCCATCATCGTTAAAGCTTATAAGTACCTGAAGCGACTGTGCGAGGTGCTTAATTAATTTAGAATTATCATAAAAAGATTATTCTAAAATCCGTATGTTATAGCGTTACATATCTATACTTTCAATAACCTTATTACAAATGAAGGAAATAGAGTCTTCATTTATTAATCTTTATCAATTATTTTTTTTTTTAATCGGATTTTTTACATCGATTTTTATCTTAAATTAATACATATACACAACTGTATAGATTTTGTGGTTGGTTTTCGTCGAAGCGTAGTTGGCAAGAGACTTGCAAGTAATTCGAACTTTGAAAATTCTCCTCGATCAGCTGATGGTGTGAACATTTCTACCAGGGTAAGAAGATATTTAAATACTTTTCTTATACATCTTATAATAAAACTTGTTGTTATATTGCATGCGTATACATAAAACTGTTTTTCTCTATTTTGGGCCGAAAAAAATTAAGATTCCGAATAGCATAAAATGGTTGAGAAACGTTTTTACAATGTACGTTTGATTTGGAACCGCACATAAAGTCGATTAGCAAATTTTTCTATGTTCCTCCATAATCGGACATTATAAAGTCATTATAATAATGTTATTATATAATATGACATTATGTAATGAAAACGGCCGAATCGGCGTGTTTAAGAACGGTATCCGCAGTATATTAAGCACAGTTAACCCATATTTATATATGTATTAATCCTTTGACGCATTTAGTGCACTGAGCTTTGTTTACATAATGCGAGCTCTTATGTATGCGCACGATTAGTCTTGCTTGCGTTTCGGATCCTTATAGTCGGCCGCGAATACATCACATATTTTTCCGGTCGCCTTTTTCACGAGCGAGAGTGTCAGTCGCGGCGGCGCTTTATTGGACCAAAGTCCGTATCCGCGGGGCCGCAAAAGTGAAAGTGAAATCAAGTTCGTAGTCTCTGCACGCGATAGCCCGAGGTCGCCCTCCTGTTCTCGTTCACGTCCGCGTGTGTACCTGCCCGGGTACATGGCAAGCAAAAAAGCATACATCCTTCTACAGCGCGCGGCGCAGATACACAATGAGTAGAGGTACTTCTGTCCGACCGAAAAAGTAACGGCACCGGCAAACAAAAAAGATGTCCACCACTGTACAGCCACACCTCGAACGTCCTCGAAGGGAATATCCGACAGGGAGATATTCGAGAGAGGCAAGGAGGAGAGGGAGGCAATATGTGTAATGAACAATACGTATCCGCGTGAGAAGGTGAACCCGCGTGCATGTATACGGCCATCCTGGTCTGCTTTATTTGCTTCCTTATTTCGACATTGAGTCGCTAAGAGGATTATTAACTGCGCCTCTCTCGCGGCGTCAACCTTGATGGCGCCCGTCGACAAAACGCGCCGCCCATTATTTTGCTATAGAATACAAACAAGTGCGCGTTACCCTGCGATCATCTTTTTCGCTACCGTTCTTCCTTTCGTCATTTCTATATTAAAAGACGTACGCGCACCAGTAAGCGATTTGCGGCTGAGAGAAATTTGCCAGGCAGATTGAATTTTGAAGCGTGGAAAAAAGTTCATTCCCCTATACGTGCATTTTTAATTCATCAAATCGCACTTTTCTGTTCTTACCTGACTCTCAACATTCCGCAACATCATTAACGTTGAAATTTCCCTCAAAATCGACGAATACCCCTATTGCTCGTAAAAGAGTCCATGGGCATAGTATGATTAATTATTAAGCGAGGTGCACTTTTGAGTCGCTATAAAAAAAGGACTATAGTCAGTTTCAGTACGATTTTTTTTCTTGCGATTTGTGGTATGAGTCATATGATACTATTGGGCTATAAAGCGCAATTTCTGACGCAAGTATCATACGCAAAATTTCAATGCAACTTCTGTTACTAATTAGGAACATAATGAATACAGTCTACTTATGTCGACTGGCTGCAGTTCGACAGTTCTCCATTAGGCATTTTGAATTTATTACTGTTTTTATTTTATATTTTTCACAAATAACAAACCTTTTGATGGCTCGCTCTTTTTCGTTGAAAAAGTGAAGAAGCTGACTTGGGGTCTTGCAAAAGATCTGACGGCCTTACGACTGCGCGTATAATCTGATCTGACAAGCGCGACGAAAGGAACGACGAGGGATATAATTCGGCACTGGACCGCATTCTTGATTAATATACAAGTACAGACGAAATCTTTCGAGGTAACAGCACAGTCTATCGCTATGTCATCATTTAGCTTCGTCGATGGGGAATCACGAATTCATATTAGAGTTTCATAAATAAAACCTCCTGATGTGAAAGGAGTTTTAAAATCCTAGTTTGGTAGGAGATCGGATGCAATTGCAGTAGGGCATAATATTCTATGATAAAAAATTCGACAACCGAAAATTCACCATCGGACAAAATCAATAATTCAAAAATTATTTTCCTGAATTCAAATATATTTGTTTGCAAGTATTTCCAACGTGTTTTTGCAAAATTGAAAATTGCCGTATTACAAAGCTTCCTCCGTGAAGAAGCAGCGCAACAAAGTTGATAAAAGTTAGAGCGCGAGAGCATCGAAGGAATCTGCTGTCTCAGGTGGACCGTTCGGGTATATACCTATGCACAAGCAAGCTCTCGTCATTCTTCTCTAAATGGACATTGCGTAACGGCAGTCGCGAGCACACACAGCGTCAATAGCGCAGATATAAGCACTGCACCCGGAAGGTTTGGCTTGCTCGCTCGTCGGAGCGCAGCAGCGCGAGAACGTACGAGGCCGCGCAGTAACACAGGTATATCTACATACGAACAGCAGCAGCGCATGTCGTGTACATGCACTTTCACTGCAGGGGAGTTGACTTCGCGCCGGAGAGCATGTCTATGGTTCACGCGCGCGTGCGACACTTTCCCGCGAGACGCCTGCACCGTCTGCCCACGATTTCGGTGAGCTTTTACCTCGCGTACACCGATATTGTGAGTGCATCGGTAGTGCTATAACTGAGTATCTCGCGGGACTGAGATGTATAAACAACTTTATTCAAATACATCTTTGCCTTCCTCGAACTCGAACTCTAAGTCTCTTTCTCACTTGCATTGTCTTGTTTCAGTGAACTGTTATCTAGCTATGAATGAGATTTGTATCGGTAATACAGTGTACTACTTATGCAGCTTCTTATATAGTGTTGGCATTTTATTCGAGAGATACGCAAGAGAAGTTTTTTCGAAACTAGTGGGAAAGGGTCGTTCTCCTACCAGATACGTATTTAACGTTGTCGGCTGAACGAAAAATCACAATGTTTTTTTTCAACAATATTTAAGGTATATATTATATGCGCCTTTTAAAGAATTTTTAAAATTTTTAATTTTTTTTTTTTTTTTTTGAAAAACTATATTCAGCCACGCAGATCTGATGCAGAAGTTGATGAACCTTGTGCAGACCCGTGTAAGAAAAGGCTAGCGGAAATTCCACAGATGCCTCCAAGACGGTATTGGCCAATAAAATTTACTGATTTCCGGCAATTGTACTTCCATACTCAACACCAATGCAATTCAATATTTAATTGATGATCTCATATATGAAATTTGAAATGCATTAGGAATGAAGCAGTAGTTAGCTGCATCGAAACAGCGTGTTCCTGAAGCGATTGCCTCAACAATTTGCTCTAATTATCTGGTACAAAAAGACATAAACCTCTTAATACGTCGCGCGGCAAACAATCAAGGCGAAAATCTCGTGCAAACGCACTCGTCTCAGCTGCTCGTACGAAGTAACATCTCCGCGAAATCCAAATGAAGAGGCAAGTCGAGTAAAAGCCATCATCGCCCCGCTGGTCGCTGGAGCGGCTCATCAGCCGCGAGACGAGCCACCGGTGCAGAGCAGAAGCTGCAAGCGGCGAAACGAGAGAAGAAGCAGTAGTGCAGTTACCGCTTCGGCGACAGAAAAACAGGCAGTTTCTCCGGGTGGTACACGCGGATAACGCGCCACATCCTAATACCTCGCACGCGGAATCATCGGAATTCTTCGCGTATGCGACGAGTTCCCTCAGTTCTCTCTACCTAGATCTTCCTCCCTCCCTCGTGCCCGCGCCACTGACGGCTAACACGACTTGGGAATATCGTCAGCTCTCTTCGTATCTCTCTCTCTCTCTCTCTCTCTCTCTCTCTCTCTCTCTCTCTCTCTCGTTCGTTTAAGGTTTTAATTGCAGCGCGTCTGCGACAATTAGAAAGAAGGCCGTATAAAAGAGCCGTGAAAAAGCGAGCCCCGCGAGTAGCCTTGAGAAAAAGACACCGAGGGCGAGTGTACGGGCTGCAAGGAAATTAGCGCGACGAAGGAGCGTTGCGCTCTTGGGATTGTCCGTGATAGAGATAGATGTATAGATGGATAGAGGACGAGGAAGAGAGGAAAGAGAGCTATGCTGGTATACAGCGTACATAAGAAGTCGTGACGCGCGCTGCGGAGGAGAAAGGAGGATCCTACGTACTGAGAAAACCTTTGTGGAGAGCCGAGAGGAGAAAAGACCGTGCACGCATTCTGCCCTCGCGCTCTCTGTGTTTTGACGCTCTCTGTGTGTTTTCTTTCTCTACCTACTACTGCCACGTCTAGGTATAACACGAGAGTTTCTTGCGCTTCTTGTTGGCAAACAAAAACGCTTGCTCCACACTCGGATCATCTTATTTGTACGGATGTTCTGCCTTGATCGTAGAAAATAGTTTCTCGTAAAACAGCTAAAATTCGAAATTATCTTGTAATTTTCGAAATCGTTTTTTTATTCTTTAACAAATATATAAGGTTTTTCTTAAAATATTCAAGTCTGGCTCTTCCACACCTCACTGCATTTTATCCTTGCAGAATATATTATTTAATAATCGTTAATTATTAATATTAAAAAATTGAAACATTCAATTTAATTCTATCAAGCTATCGACTGTCCAGAGGACATGTTGCATTTTCAAAATGACAAACTAAAATTAAAATCTACAACTAAATTCAGATATACAACAGACTTGCAATCCAAAAAGCGATCATAGATACGATCGTAAATAAACTTCCGTAAGTTCCGCATAGCATGTATCCATATTTTATGCGTAGCACAGAATAGCCCTATCTTATGCATTCGCTCTAATAAACAATAATTTCAAATCACTGACATCTTTATGTTGAACGACTTGAATGGTGCGCGCTCATTTGTACAAAAAGAGATGCAGCAATGAACACTTTATGGGCAGAAGCTATCAAGCGTACTATGCCTCACGGCAGTAGCAGTGGCAGATTATTTATATTTTCGCCTGAGGAAAATTCCGCGCGATTGCGTGTTGCAGACGCAAGAGAAAGAAAGAAAGAAAAGTAGAAAGGACGCGAGAAGAAGGTAAGATGATCGCGATCGCGGAATGCGTCGCGGAGATGATCGATTGCATAAATGACCGATTCCCGCCTGTCCTCGCATGAGATATAAGTAGGCTCATTGTTCGACGTCAAAGTCGTGGGAGCCTGCACGAGCCGTTGTGCGGTGCGTCTTCAGTTACATCATTGCACGAACGCCATGAACTTTTACATTCGAGAGACTGGGCCGTTGAGAAACGGCATCGACGAGCATTGCAAAATATAAGTGTTCGTTATACTGAAAACTCGTATTCTCAATGAACTTGATCTCCCTGACTGTAAGCAAACTTTAATAAGCAAATATTTAACAACATCTATATATTTAGAGCTTAAATCGCGTGTTTTGCAAAAATTTTCGTACGTAAATACAATGAATTTCGGTGTTTGTTAGAGTCACTCAAAGGCACCCTAACTCCGTACTGAAATCAATTTTGTTACTCTGATATGGATGGATTATTTTTACTTTTTTCAATATCTTGAAAAATGGAAAGCTAAAAATGTATACGCAGAAAAAAATTTCATAATGAAGCATGGATAACAACTGTATGAAAGTAAAATGCATCGGCGCATAACATTGATCGCTGATATTGTACGAATTGCCTTGTTATGCATTTCCAATTTGAGTTCTACTGATAACCATGCAAATCAGTAATGACGAATGCGAATGTAACACTGTAGGAAGTAGTAAATTACAACGTAGTGAAATAAAGCTCTTCTTTAATTTATGAAGTGAAAATAAAATACAACGAAATGATTTCTCGGAACGTGATGTATGAGAAACGTAGACTTCAAAGAAAAGATACTCGTAAATATTCAGCGAACACTGGTTGCCCTCTTTTTCCGGGCAAATTGATACACCGCGCTGACGATCAGCCGTTGATCAACCTATACGGGGTTCGAAAAACCGCCGCGACGCTGTGGAATTAGAAACCGAGGCGATCTTTGCAGAGAAAAATGTCTAGACGAGCAAATTAAGCCCGTCGCGGTCCAACAACAGGGGCTGAAAGACACGTCCAAATAGTATAATTATACTCGAAGATACATATCTATGCACGCGCAGGGAAATGAATAATGTGCTAGTAGCCCATGCACGCGCGCACGCAATGATTAAACCAGTTGCGTGTATTTCTACTGCAAAAGCAATTCTGCGCAGGTACAGGTGCGTGTTGTAGCATGTACGCTATAATGCTCTATTCAATTCAGAAATATCGGTGAAACCAACGAAGATGAGTCAGACGAGCCACGTTCGCTCGTAGATCAGAAGTGGTTTCAATAAATCCACCGGTAGTATGCTCTTCACCTGTGCAGAAATGATGCAGTGCGTGATAATTTAAAGTGGAATCACTTAACAATAAATAAGGATATGATTTAATTGGGGTATCGAATTCCAATCATGCACAACCAGCGAAGTTATATAAATATAAAATAATAAGGATGTATCTGTTGAAAATTAACGTCAGAACAATTTTTTCGCTCTCGATGTTACAGAGAGGCAATCTAAACGCTTTTACAGCCGTTGCCACTGCTGCTGCTGCTGCTGCTGCGAAAGTGTACAGCGCACGGCGAGAGCAATAAAAGCAAAATGACGGAAAGGCGATCAACGTTAAAGCGGCCAGACATCGGAGACTGCAGGTTTCGCATTATCGCATCATTGTGGAGCCCCGAGGGGATGCGCGCGCGATCGCGATTGCTGGGAAGAGAAGGTGCAGCGCGCGACCATGTCATAATCGGCGTGAAAACGATTCGAGGATCCGCATGCGGTACAGCGCTGCCGCTGCCGCCGCCACCACCATTCAGCTATACAGTCTCTTAGGGTCACGCCAGGATTTAATTAGCTTTTGATCCGCCGCATCGCCGCGTTCGCGCGCGCTGCTCTACTTCAAACAGCTCTCGCGCCACGCTCATCATACGGAGCAAGAAAATTGCTTCGCCGAAAAGCATTAGTTTATTTTTTCGTCCTTCGCGATTAATTTAGCATTATAATACAGCCGTTGCCAAAAGTGACGAATCCGTGATAATAAAACGGCGATTAATATATGTATAAAAGAGAATACAAAGTGAATTTTCTTGTTCGGCGATATAATTATTGTAGTGTACTATGTTCATACCGCTAGCTTCACGGCTGCTGATATATGTGACACGGTTCCCTGGTAGAAAATACGCCATAATTTCTACAAAATCTCAAATCGGCCACAGTAAATGATTGCACAAGGAATTTAATTTTGAATTAATCTGCATAAAAATAATTAAATTGAACTGAATTATTAACTGGTGATTATGCTAATCTTTTAACCCCGCATTAGCGTCCATCTACCTTTGCCAAAATTTTCAGTTGATTCTGTGCAGAAACTCTCGGCAGACGCGAATTTTTCTGGACCGAATCTGAGCAAAACTATCTGGCCAGACGTTACTGCGAACCGGCCGGAAATTATGACGTATTTTTTACCAGGACGTTTTAAATAGTAATGTAAGATGTACACTGACAAATCATCAAAGCAATCCTGCTTAAATAGAAACTTTTTGGCTAAGAAAATAAACAACGTACGTTCTTCACTTTTTACGCCTTCAGGAATTTTTGTCATTTTGTGAGAAAAACCCTATTGTTGGCACTTTACCCGTCACAATGACACTGCACCCATCTAAATGTCACCCAACCCTTCAAAAATGACACCCCTCATCTACTATAATGACACCCCACCCATCCTATGATGGGTATAAATACACGGCTGTTCAACACAACTGTAATTACTTAATCTTCTGTTCTTGTTGAAGCATCAACAATAAGCACCTTGAATGAGTTCCAAAGCTAACGGTGCATCGACCAGCCCAGTTTCGAGTTTGGCAACAAATTTACAAAATAATATGAATATAAAAACGCCGTCACTAGCACAAAAGCACAGAATAATAATAATCAAAAGGCGCCTGAACCAAATATGCAATGAAATGTCAATGATAAAACTGTCATCACCTCTGCAGCAGCAACATCGACAACATCAACAGCAGTAACAAGATATAGAACAGGACAAATAAATATTTGGTGACAAATTATAGAAAATAAGGCTTTTTATAGTAATGTAACATGTGCACTGACAAATTATTAAAAAAAATAATGTTTTAGTGAAAGTAATCGGAGCAAACAACTGAATCGATATAGTTTATGTAAGCATTGCTATCATTGCAAAATATCTTATCTATACAAAATAATGAGCCTAAAATATACTTACTGGAACATTGATTGGTTGCTTGTAGGTAAGATACATATTTTGCATATTTGCTTGGCATCAGTGATTAGGGCCAAAATCTCAAATTAAAGTGATTGCATATTGAACTTCATTTGAACTTAGTCATCAGTTTCCAAAAAGCATTTCCAAAAAGAGGAATCAATACCTTGATTCATAATTCAGAAGCTTTTAAATAAATTTAAGAATTTACATTGGGTCGTGGTTTACAATTTTAGAAGGTTTTCTAATAGCTTCTGTGCTATAAATCAAAACCTCATTATCGATGCCAGGCAAAATGTGAAATTTTGATGTCATTTACTCGACAAGTACTCGACAAGTGATGAGTACATTTTGAGTTTAGTTTTGTTAGGCAAGACATTTTGCACTATTGTTAATGTAAACAATATCTATTAATTTGTTTACTCAAATAGCACGACTTTATGAAACAAAGGTTGATTATCGTGAATGCGAGGAAGTGGTAAATAAACACAACCACTCTCTATCACGGTTCAAGACCGACACTTTATTTCCTGTCTTCTCACTTTCTATACTACCGTCTCGTAGATACACATATTCGTTCATCGCATATCCTACATCCTTCCCCGTTTTAATCAGTCATCAAAATTAATAGACATTATACCTTTACAAATAATGCACAGCATCGTACACTTTTACTTTGATCATTTTCGTTTTCCTGCGAATGTTGTATTTGATCGAAATGGTTCTCTCAAGTGCAGTGCGTCATGCGTATGGTACAAAGTTTATTAACCTCAGATTAGTGTGTGCTACCTTTGCTAGAACTGTCGACAGATTCTGCCCGTGTACCGTCGACCGCCAGAGAAGTTTATGCGCAGAATCTAGGATGTATTCTGCCCACTCAATTTTCTATAAGGTTTTAGACGTGTAAAAAACTAACCATATACAATTGGATTTTAAACAAAGAGTTTTGCAATAACCCATATATTGTTAGTTACAAATCTATCAAACTTGGTAACAAATTTTCTTGTGTTCTTTAATAAATCAAATCCGTGTGACTTTACTGTTTGGACAGAATGAGTGTTAAATTTTTTTAAGTCTTATGCGGCCAGTGATACGATAGTCGTTGTCGTGCAAATTTTTGAGGCGACGTTTCTTGCGGCGGCGGTGCGGCATCGAGCCGTCTTTACTAGACTGCTAGCCTACATTTGATTCTATTCATACATACATGGTCGGCATATGTACGCTTGCATGCCAAGCACGCCGCGAGCTTCGTGGTCCCAGAATTGTGAAAATTTATGCTCCAACAGAGTCTGACATCGGAGCGCGATTTTCCGTCTCCTTCTTTCTTACCCGACTATTGTGGCTCCTGCCACAAGCCCTAATTTACCTACGTGCTAGGGAAACGCTGTTTCGTGAGATACAAGCGAGAGAAGGCCTTTTTGGTATGGATACATACGATTTGTTAAAAATATAGCGCTCGCTTACCGTACTCCAAGATATCCATTGTACTTGCTGGTTACGTAAAACAGTGATCTGCGAGGCATCGATTTTTTACGCGCGCTAAATGTATGTTTGGAGATCCATACACATGCTTGATATTGAAAGTTAATGATGAACAGTTTTATTACGGATTAGCTAATCTACATGTTTGAAATTCAAATATAGATGCACGTAAAGATTTTTCCCTTTTTTAATTTATATTCCATTTTCATGATTCGAATTCATCATCATGCATTCAGTGATTTTGATTTTCCGTACTATACAGAAAATAGAAAAAAGATCTTTCGATACTAATCTTATCTTATATAGATATATAATTTGTTCAACTGATAAATAAGATTCCTTGATAGTGAAATTACAGTTCGACAATTATCGCTCTCTTCCATTTATAGATGGATTATATGCAACACCTGCTATAGATAATATTAATGCCACGAAGAAAACGTGTAGTGTAATATCACATAGAAATCCAGAATAGAAATGTGTAAGTTGAGGTACTGATTTCGTTTTGTTTTGCTAATGCATATAATATACACCAGCGCGGTGTCGTTTTAATACGATCTTATGGAAGTTGGCAAAGAAATGCCCGTGACGGACGCTCGTACTATTTTGTTCCCATAAGATTTGACACGGGTTTTGGCAGATTATGGGGGCGCTAGCGCATGTGCACCCAACCAATACATGTGATACAGATGTGAGCGACTATAATTTAAACACCATATCGGACCAATATTTTGATGATCAAGTGTGCTGCCATCATAGCCATTTAATTTAACACACTTATGATATATTCCACTTATGAATTGTGGAAGTATTGGGTACACGCACTTCATTGCTTTTTTTACGGTCGAATGAAAAAATTAGCAAGAATATTATTAACGTGCGATGAAGCTAGGCGGGCGTGTATTCTTAGGCTGGATAACGCATGGCGATTCAAGAAAATTTGCAATTCTATTAAAATTGCACTTGACAGAATGTAGCAGTATGTGTATTATGAATGAGCGACGAAATCAGTCGCGCTGTCAAATGCCCGCGGCAACGCGTGCCTGGAGAAGGATGGAGAAATAGCGGGAGGTAAAGCGAGGAAGAGAGAAGGAGACCGGTCCCGAGAAAATCCAATTGCGTTAATTTCCGCACTCGCATACATACACACTCGAAGTCAGGCAGGCGCATAAAGACGACGCCGGAGCGAGTCGGTCCCTTGTATCCCATACGTAAACTCGCTGCTGCCGCTTGCGCCGCATAAGATTACCAGCGGTGCGCAGTATAGTAGTAGTAGTAGTAGCAGTAGTAGCATCAGCAGCAGTAGTAGTGACAGTATAGAAGAAAAGGACTCGCGCTCCTCTAGCGGCCTCGTTTTTGCCCCGTTGTCCCGAATAAATCACGCGGCGCGCGCCTTTTTTCGCATTGGTTAGCCCGCGCGCACTCGGGGCCGACCCTAATTATTCCCGTATCCTTAATCACGCGACTTTCCCGCGCTTCAGCTCGGAAATCGTCCAGTTTGTGGGTAAGGAGGATTCTTCTTATCCGGAGCACACTTCTTGTCAGAATCAGTCCCTCTCTCTCTCTCTCTCTCTCTCTCTCTCTCTCTCTCTCCTGCGCGCGCGGAGCGCAATCTACCGATGCCAAGGTCGCGACGTACATCAACGTCAGCTGCAGCACGACTGTCTTTCTCACTCTCGCGGCTCGCCCGTCTCCGCGCCCGGAATACAAGCGCGACGGATTCAGCGCGCACGAGTGCGCGACGAGAGCGCGTGGGCCCCGCGTGATGGTATAAAATTTATCCTCACAGGGCACTTGGCTACTTTATTTCGATTTTTTCAGCTGCGGGGGCCGCCGCGGCTAGCGGCCGGCCTTGGCTCTCTCACTCCCCGTACCTATACCTGTATACATGCGTATATACGCAACTCGTAAGGGGGCGACTACGCGAACCGCGTCCACGCCGTCACTCGCGGCCGTGTCGTCGACGAGCTACTCATATAAACCCTCGCGGCTTACAGGAATCCCTCAAACTCACTTTCGCTCGCTCCTCTCCGCCGATCTTCTTCTTCTCTCTGCCCTCTTCCTCTCACTCTCAGCTTAACGTGCTTTGATGTTGCTCCTTTATTTCTCCTTCATTGCGCTCCACTGCTGTGGTCACTGAGCTTCGCTCAGCGCGCGCTTCGGTAATTACTGTTGCGATAAAACACGCACTGCGGCCCTGCATAAATCCACCTTCATCTTCCTTTTTCTAAAAAGCCTTTCCCATACGTCCCTTCTACTCTGTATCTCTTGCTTCTTACTACCGGCTTGTGATACACGCTGCGCTAATACTTCACTTGATCGACTCTGCGTATCACACTTTTTCGATACCCTCAAATTTTCAGCCAGATTTCGCCATCTCTTTTTGCGATCGAGTTTTATTCTCGATTTTTATTACGTTCTCCTGCGTTTGATTCTATAGTTAGCAGTGTATCAATGTTCAATCATAAAAATATGTAGTTTTTCACTGATAAGCTTAATTGAATCTGGCATTACAAATTATCTGAAAGCAAATTACTTTCAATGAACGCATTTTATTGGAACAGAATCAAATGTCGACGCCGCTCCTATTAAATTATACTTCTTGAGCCTGCTGTACAATAATATGCCACGTCAAATTATAGTTGAGATTCTTGAGGCCCTATCGGAATGGCTCTTGGATCAGTCATTTTGAGGAAATAATTCTTGACAATAATATAATATAGCCGTCATCGATGTAGTCAACTGAAGTAAATATTAGCTTTCATCTGTGCTAGAGTCTGAACTTGAACTGGAATTATGGCTATCATAGCTGGAGCTGTTATCGTCAGAGTCAGAGCTCGAATCTGAATACATTTCTTGAAGTTTCTTCTGTCGTTGTTCTTCCATGATGCGCTTGCACTCTGCCACAAACTTTAGGTGATTTTTCATCAGTACTGCTCGTAAAAGCGATCCCTCTTTTTGCGACATCTTGAGACAAGGTCTGCACTGTCGAAGCTGTTGCGATTGAATAAATAGTACGTTAGGCTATCACCTTTTATACCTATAGGCTTGTCACCCTACCCGCGAAACTGACATGACACCCCACCCGAGAAACTAACGCGACATCCCATCCGCGAAACTATGCTAACTTGTCATTCAAAATATGCTTCTTACTCAAAATATTTTTGTTAATTTTGATTTAGAAGAATAAAGATAATGCTGAGAGCTGATTGCAACTAGATTATAATTATTTATGTACAGGATGACTAGGTCTGTTCGACCCGGCGGCCAGGCCGTAACTGATTCACAAAAGTCACAAAGCTTCTAAGCTCCCCTCGCGCTCGCCACGTCGTAGTGCTCCGCTAGGCGGCGCTTCGGGCCGCATGTGGTGGTAGGAGGGGACCGCCACAGCTACTCACCAGTGACAAGGGCGGATTTCCCGCGGAACGATGATAAGTTTCCTGCAGAGGGGGCCCTGCCTGGAAGGGATGCTGCGGATGCGTGACGTGGCGCCTGTGCTGATGAGGGCTGCTGAGCCCGGATGAAGCGATGGTGCGGACGATGGTGATGGTGGTGGGCCAGACTCGCCAGGTCCTTATTGGCTGGATGGACTTGGGCCCAGAAGTATGTCCGCAGAAGCCTATGGCCGGTGATGCCGAGTTGTAAGAAAAAAAAAAGATGTCCGCCTGGGCTGCAGTGTCCTCGTCCGGAGGTTGATGCGCAGCGCCCAGGTGTCGTTGGCGTAAGGCCTGAGAAGTGAGAAGGTCACTCTCAGGGATGGCCTTGATGATGTTGATGCTGAGGCCGACGACCCGGAGCCCTCGGTTGTCGGCGTTGACAGGCGAACTGGCTCGAGAGTATGACGAGGCGAAGAAAAGACTCAGGGACGCTATTAAAGAAAGTAAGCGCCGGTGTTGGTATAAGATTCTGGACGACGTAGAGAGAGATCCGTTTGACGAGGAATATGCGATCGTTACACGAAAATTAGGAGAAATGAGGAGAATGGAACCGATGGAGGCAGAGGCGATCGAAAAAATAATCGATAGGCTATTCCCCACCCACCCCACCCGACCTCAAACAGAAACGACGCGCGAACCAAAGGACGAGATACCCCTTTTCAGCGTAGGCGAACTTATCGCGGCAACTTCATCCTTGAAGAGCGGTAAGGCACCGGGACCGGATGGCATTCCCGTGGAGATGCCCAGCAGCGGCCTGGGCTGCTCCTGGAAATGTACAATCAGTGTCTGGTAGAGGGCGTGTTTAGTTCACGATGGAAAAGAGCTAGGTTAGTTTTGATCGAAGCCTCGAATATTGAGCGCAGTCAGGGAGGCGGGGGACCTTTCTGGCAAGCAATACGTGCGACGCTGTGCCTCCCAACACAGGTGCGCAACACCTAGAGCCTCGCATGCGCTAGGATTTTTCTTTAACGTAGGATTTGACGTGATCGTCACGTTTGGGAGAACGCTAGGGAGAGGGGAAAATAATCACACAATGATTAGCAGTTTATTGCACTTGTATTTCGCCCAGCCCTTCCCTACAACGCGGTGGCAATGATGCCTCCCGCGCACAATGTAGCCACACAGGGCTTATGTTGGCGCGCTCACACACGAGCCGCACTCGTGCAGCAGACGGCAGGCCTCAGGCCCAGGTCCAGTCTGTTGACGGCTCTCTCTCTCTCTCCCTCTCTCTCTCTCTTTCTTTCTGATGCGCGCGCGGGCTATGCCTCTCGCTTGTGGCAAGCCCAACCTGCTGCTGCCGTGCAGCTAGGGTTTTCTCGCTCACGCTCTCTCGCACACACGCGCGTCTCCTCGCACTGCTCTCTCTCTCTCTCTCTCTCTCTCTCTCTCTCTCTCTCTATCTCTCTCTCTCTCTCTCTCTCTCTCTCGCTCTCTCTATCGCGTGCGCTGGCTAGACGCCTCGCGCAGAAGACATCTAGGTGTGCTCCCGCACTGCACACCGACACTCGTCTTTCGTGTTCACTCTCCGTCTCTCTCACACACCCACGCAGCCGTACGCTCCCGCTCAGCGTATCCTCGTTCACGAGTGTGCCCGCACCACACTCTTCTCACTCTCGTGTTCTCTCTCTCTCTCTCTCTCTCTCTCTCGGCTCTCTCTTTCTCTCGGCTCTCTCTCTCGGCTTTCTCTCTCTCTCTCTCTCTCTCTCTCTCTCTCTCTCTCTCTCTTACTCTCTAAGGCTCTTACTTGAATCAAGGCTCTTACTAGATAACCTTCAAACAGGCTTCCGAACTGGTCACAGCACTCAGTCTGGCCTAATTAAGCTAACTGATGATGCCAGAGCTGGGATAAACAAAAAGAAAGTAACACTACTCCTTCTCTTTGACTTTAGCAAGGCGTTTGACACTGTGTGTCACGTCAGGCTCCTGAGAAAGCTATCCACCTTTGGCTTCTCAAAGCAAGTCATCCGCTGGTTTGCCTCCTACCTCTCTGGTAGAGAGCAGGCCGTCGTTGGTGACAATAACGAACGTTCTTCTCCTCGGCGTCTCAACATCGGCGTCCCGCAGGGGTCCGTTCTGGGTCCCCTGCTGTTTGCATTGTACATCAATGACATCGGTTTCTGCCTTGATACCGATGTTTTCCATCTCATCTACGCGGATGACTTGCAAATTTACAGTCAATGCCACCTCGAAGAGCTCGATTCTTTATCAAACAAGATGAGTGCCAATGCTGAGAGGATTACTGGTTGGGCTGCACAGAATAAGCTAAAACTTAATGTTGCTAAAACTAAAGCAATTGTCCTGGGCTCTCCCTACTACATAAACGCATTACCCTCAACAGCTAACACTTTCATTAACATAGGGGGTGCCCAGGTCAGCTTTGAATCTTACGTGCGTAATCTGGGATTGGTGCTCGACTCTAAGCTTACGTGGAGGGAGCATATTACACAAGTGTGTAAGCGTGCTCACACGCTAATGTACAGGCTTTACTTTTTCAGGAAAAGCACCAATCTCAGGTTGCGCAAGCACTTAGTGCAGGCCCTCCTGTTTCCTCTTATAGACTATTGTTCTCTCGTATACTGTGACCTGGCGCAGGAACTCGACCTAAAACTTCAGAGGCTCGTGAATACAGGAATTCGGTACATCTATGGTGTAAGAAGAGATGAGCACATCTCCCCATACAGGCGGGAGTTGCAGTGGCTAACCACTGCCGGACGCAGGAAGTATTTCACTGCTTGTTTCCTAAGAAAAATGTTTAACACAGCCGTACCATCATACGTACTGGCATACTTTGACTTCCGCGTGACACTTCGGCCTGTTAGGGGGGAGGTGATACCTCTGGATATTCCGACATTCGCGACGGAGACGCTGAGGAACTCGTTTCATATCAGCGCCTCATACCTATGGAACAACCTACTATCTCACATTCGTAACACTACATCTGTCTCAGGTTTCTAGAGACTAGCTAAAGAGCACTTTCTTGAGCTTGAAAATACAAATACAAACACTTGAATCTCTTGTACACATTCACGCAAACGCACACACTCACACACTCTCGCTTAACCCATCTTCACATTATCATACTATCACAATACACATTTTTGCTGTACTACTATTCCTGCTATATACAATTTATCGTATAACATACTGTACGCCAAATAAATCTAATAAATCTAAATAAATCTAAATCTCTCTCTCTCTCGGCTCACTTACGGCTCTCTCTCTCTCTCTCTCTCTCTCTCTCTCTCTCTCTCGCTTACTCGCTCTCTTCTCTCGAGGCTTCCGGTGGATGTCCGTCGGTGCTCCCGTCGTTGCCTCCTGGACTCCTCCCGGACCTGGTGGCGGCTTCGGCTCTCCCACGCCGATGTTGCTGACTGCTCTGGTCCTCTGGATGATGGTGGCGGACTGGCTGGCTTCCTTCCTCTCGTCGGGATGGTCTCTGGCTCGTCCGGGCGTTGGCACTTCCTAGTGCCAACGCGCTGCACCTGAAACACACTCGCGCACTCTCGCACACTCTTGGGAGACTCTCCCAATCTCCTCTAGTCGTCGACCTCGGGTCGACAAGCAGAGGAGAACGCACGAAACTCTCGCAAACGTCGACGTGCTCCGTCGACAGTCGGGAGAGAACTCCCGGATTTCCCGCTCGTTCTCGCGCTCACTCTCCTCTCGTGCTCGTCGGGCCCGCGCTTCTTGCTGGCTTCCGATTGGCTGCCAGTCCGCGCGGATAGCGAGCCGCGCATCGGCGCCCGCTGATTGGCTCGCGACATGCGGAGGTCCTATCAGCGCGCGCGCCAACGATGCTCACTCTCGCGCCGACGATGACGGTTAGGAATGCCGGAGGACTTCAAACTAGTCGGATTTGTGGATGACATTGCGGCGGTGATTACGGCGCGAAGCGGGGACGTCGCCCAGGCAAAGTTAAACGCGATAATGGCTCGGGTATTGAAGTGGATGACCGACCACGGACTGACCTTAGCCCTAGAAAAGACCCGACGATCATACCTATGCGGGTCGGTGAAGCCATGATAACGACTAAGACAGCAGCCAAGTATTTAAGGGTAACCCTGGACACGAAGCTGAATTACGGGCCGCATCTAGATCGTGCATGTGAGAAAGCGGCGATCAGGGTGGCCGATTAATGGTCAACGTGCGCGGGCCCAGATCAGCAGTTAGACGACTCTTGATGGCAACCACTAACTCCATTCTTTTATACGGTGCGGAGGTGTGGGCCGATGCCATGGAGAAGAAAAAGTATCGGAAGCAGATAACGGCGGTGCAGCGTAGAGGAGCGCTTAGGATTGCATGCTCGTACCGAACGGTATCCGGGGACGCAACAATGGTGATCGCGGGGGTGATTCCCGTGAATCTGTTTGCAATCGAACGCAAGCGGATCTACGAGAGTCTCCGGGAAACGGCTGAAGCGGAAATCCGAACCGAGGAACGCGATAGGACGATGCCGAAATGGCAAGAGCGGTGGGCCGAATATCGCCATGCAAAATGGACGAAAACATTAATAAAAGAGATAGGCCCGGGTAGATAGGAGATGTAGGGAGGTCAATTTTTATCTCACCCAATTCCTCTCCGGACACGACTACTTTAGGAGCTATCTGTTCTGATGAACAGGGTAGCGACACCGGGGTGCAAATACTGCGGTGATGAACGAGACGACGTGAGACATACGTTCTTTGACTGCCCGCAATGGGCTGACAGGCGTAGAATACTGGAGCTGACGATAGGGGCGTTTACGCCCGAGACTGTAGTGGAAACGATGCTCGACAGCAAGCAGAATTGGGACGAGATAACGGCGTACGTGGAGATGATTCTTCGAACGAAAAACAGTGACGGTTGTCTATGTCTACGCTTATGATAAAACAATAAATATTATTATTATCATAATGCCGTACTCAATTTACCCAGCTATGCTACCACGCACCACACGAATCATGATTTATAATAATATATTAATATAATTTTCATTTAAAATTTTTTAATTTATAACTTTAAAATAATCTTATAATTACATTCAATTGAAATTAAAAATTTCAATATTATTAACTCAAATTTTGTAGTATAAATTAATAAATAGATAAATCGGACATAGTTGTAATTTTGAAAAATGGGCCATAATGTGATAATTGATCTCGTTTTAAATATTCGCAAGTTAAGGCAAAAGTGGTACACCTGATGAATATATTCGAAAGCTCTGAAAGTTATACGAAAACAAGTGATTATATCGCTATCATATAGTCATTTCTTTGATCTGACCCCACTGTTGGCGTAATTGAATATATCCTAATATTTCTATAGAATCTTTTGTGTTCCTATAATCATAAATTTTAAATGAATATTTATTATACATAAGTATTATTTTTCCTCTCCATATTAACAGTATTAAAATTTAAAGTAGGCAAAAGTGGGAGGATAACCCTGGTTGTGAATAAACTTCTCTCAATTATATAAAAAAATAACCGGCAACGTTTCGTCCCTGGTGGGGACCTCCTCAAGCCTTTTTATTTATTATTTATTATTTATTATTTATTATTAAACCAGAAAAAAAGTATTTACAGATTATTTACAGTTAAATTACATCTGTAAAAACCTGCAGAGGTACACGTAGGTACCTGTAGGCAGGTCTGGTATATTACAATAATACATAAAAATAAAAAACTTAATTACCTTAAAGCTAAAAACCTTACAAGAGTATTATAACGACGAAATATGTACTTAGTTACATGGTCAATAGACCGTGCTCCCAAGTAAGGCCACCAGTTAAATAAAGCCATCACACGGTGAATACAGTATTGTATTTAAGAGAATTCAAAAGATAATCAACAAAAGTAACGAAATTATGAGTAGTTTGAGAGTATCCAATTTTTTAGTTTTTTCTTTTGCCAATTATTTTCAATATTAACAGTTTTTAGATCATTCGGGAGATCATTGAATACAGATATAGCCTTCAGATAGCACATTTTGTTACTGACCATTTTATTAAATTTAGGTATAGTTCAATTTTTTTTTCTAGTAATATTACTAGAGTTAATATATTTGGATCTAAGATCACAGTAGTGTAGCAACAGTGATTCATATGCGAATAGTTTAGTTATATTCATAGGCTTATTTTGTACAAACTTATTTTTATTTACAATTTTCAAAATCCTAGACTGCAAGTTTTGAAGTAGGTAATTAGTAGTCTTATATGCACCTCCCCAAGCAATAATTCCGTAAGAGAATATGCTGTGAAAAAAAGCATAATATATCAACATCATAGTTTCAGTTGACATGTACTGGGAGATCTTGTAGAAAATGTAGATCAGGTACTTGGTTTTTTTAATGATGTTATGTATGTGTTTATCTCATCTTAGGTTATAATCGAAAGTAATCCCCAGATATTTACAGCTGTCGACTCTACTTAGTATTTTATCTCTAATTTTGACACATGTGTGCATAGGCACACTATCACAGTAATTACCAAAAGTCATATAAACAGTTTTGTCAACATTTAGGGATAATCTATTACTCGATAACCAAGCTTCGACTTTTAGTAGATAACTGTCCATATTATCCTGGGCAACTTTCCATGAAGAACCAGAAGATATTATGACAGTATCACCAGCATACGATGAAATGGCTTTGGAAGGGATTACTTTTAAAAGGTCATTTATGTATAGCAGGAATAGGAGAGGACCTAGGATTGTACCTTGGGGAACTCCGATTGATATTCGCTTGCTTAGACTCTCGACATTACCTATTCTAACCTGTTGATACCTTTCATTGAGGTAACTTCGCAGTAAATCAAGTGCCTGACCTCTGACTCCAACATGGAAAAGTTTCTCAATTAAAATATCATGATCAACAGTATCAAAAGCCTTAGCAAAATCCAAGAATGTAACAATGGTAGGTTTACTAATATCTAGATTATTATAAAGCATATTCGTCAAATAATTAAGTGTGTTTTTAGTACCAGTATTCTTTCTAAAGCCAAACTGCTGTTCAGATATCAAATTGTGTTTTTCAACAAAATCTATAATTCTTATATATACAATTTTTTCCAAGATCTTTGCCAAGTTGGAGATCAAAGATATAGGCCTGTAGTTAGATGTATCATGCTTTTCTCCTGACTTATGTACTGGAATTATCTCAGCGTTTTTCAATACATTTGGCCAGATGGCTTTCTCAATACATAGATTAAAAATGGAAACTAGCGGTTCAACAATATAATTACTTAAAACCTTAAGTGATTTGGTGTTAATTTTATCAACTTTATTAACAGAAAATAAAATAATGTACATCAGTCATAATATAATATAAAATAAAATACACTTGGAAGTCAGTTGCTTAACAAAACAATAAAAAACTAGTCATACCATATTAAATAAATAAACAAAAATATTGCACAGGAGACGAATAAGTCTCACTCGTCATACATGTTATCAGTCGGTTGTCGCATAAGAAACACAAGTATGTACAGAGTCTGCGCGACGAAGAAGCCCGATGTTACCCGAGCTCACTTATTCACGCATACATGTACGCATATCTATAGGAACTATACACAAACATAGAGAGTATACAAAAGAGAATATTCAAACAGTAACCGGTTCTGATTTTTTAAAATATTTATTTAATTTATTGTATTGTCTACTAATAGTGTTAAAGTCATCTTGTTTATTGATGTTATTTTTGTTGATATTAATGAATAAATTTTCGGAAATTAATCTTTTGAAATTATTGCATTCTTTGTCTAAAATTTTAACATTATCAAAATCAAAACTATGAGAAAAATCATTTCTATGAGTCGGGATTGGTAATATTTTGTCTAACGGAATTTTTTTATGTTCGTCAATTCTCTTTCTTAAACTTCTCTTGGTTTGGCCCACATAAGTGGCATTACAATCATTACATGCTATCTCATATACAACATTGGTTTCGCACCATTTATCCAGTCTATCTTTACCTAATTTAATAATACTGTTTAATTTATTTGACACATGGGGAACAAAAGTAAAGCCGTATTTTTTAAAAGAAGATATACATGTAAAAAATAATTTTTCATGAAAAGGAATAGCAATTACATTTTTGACTGTAGACCTATTATTATTAATTTTTGACTTGCCGAGGGTGTGATATCTAACGCGATAACGGATGCAACTATCAATATCAATGGATAAATCGATGGATAAATATTGATTTAGATAATTGATAATAAAATATGCACATTAATTACGTAATTTATTACGTAAGAATTCAAGCAATCTATCACGTTATTGACTGTGTGATAAATCACGTGATTTTTTACGTCAAGGTTGGTAAATATAATTAAATCACTTTGGTATTATATTTAATACATCACATCGCATAAATTTAAATAATAAGTATTATATTTTAATGTTATAATGCAATTATTTTTGATTTTAAAATAAAATTATATTCAAATATTGATATATTTTTTTATTATTGTTTTTGTTTCATATTTCTATTATCATAAATTTGTGGAATATATATATATATATATATATATATATATATTTAAAACGTGAATCAATGTTTAAATAGAACGAGCGAGCGTCAGCGAGCGAGTTTTTAGCTAGTTAAATATTAAATATGTTATCAAGTTAGTGGCAAAAGTGTACATTTTACAAACGTGCAGTCAAAAATACTTACTGCCTTATTGCTTCCTCCTAGAGAAAGCTTTGTAATATTAATAGTTCGTATCATGCGTTTTTAAAAATTTTTCCGTGTCGATGGCTGTGTGTGTATACCGTCATATTTCTGGAACAACAAGACCGATCGTGATTTGGCATGCATATATGTTTTCTGATTCGGAAATCGGGAAAATTTTTTTTTAGGATTCTGACTATTTGATGGCCATATTATAGCCATTTTTCGATTTTTGAAAAATTGTATCTATGAAAAAGTGTATCTATGAAAGAGCATAAAATTGCCTACTTTTTCCCGCAAGATTTGCCAGATTGACCGTTCCGTTCAATTTTTATAGTAAAAAAAATTTAATATCTTCAAAACTAAATTGTCAAACGTTTTAAAAAAATGTATGACAATAAAAAACGATAATATCTATTTGCTGTAAAAATTTTAAACCATTTTGATCCCTAGTTTTCGAGCTAAAAATCCAAAACTAAAAAAAATGGGTTTTCTATGTCGTACGATTACGGGAGTAACAAGGCTTTAATTAAGTTGAAATTTTTGATAAATATCAAACTTTTGATGACTTCGACTAGGTTCTTTTTGCAGCTTATAAAACCGTTTTTGTAACACATGCACGATATCTGCGTTTTTTGGACCTAAATAGGGGGCTTAAAGTTTTTTGATTGGCTGGAGAAAAGCGGGCAAGAAAAACTTTATTCACGGATTAACTATAATAGCCATTTTATTCCCTGAAAAGCGGGACTAAAGTAGCTTTTTATTCCCTCGTATATGTTTGTGCCTCATTTGCGGGAATAAAGTAACTTTATTCCCTCATGTGCGGGAATAAAGACTTTATTCCCTCATTTGAAGAAGTAAAATTTTTAATTTTTTGAAAAATTAAAAAAACATTTAATTTTATAAACTTTTGAAAATTTTTGAAAATTTCATTTCCATTGACTTAAGGCGCTGTAGTCCTAAAAGCTTCGCAAATCCGCCATGGGGTATTTTGTATTTCCAAACTTCAAGAAAAACAGAAAGTCCGATCGAATTTTTCTTTCGGTAGAATGATTCATTAAACAACACTACGGCGCTACAGACTGGGTTTTTCATTTGCAAACTATTCAAAAAGTTTTATGTAATAGAAAAACACTGTTTTTCGGGACGACATCCCCTTAAGTCCCACTTTTCAAGGGAATAAAGTTAAGTCGTGAATAAAGTTCTATATGCAACACGGGACTAAAGTCGATTATTCCCTCGCAAAAGTGGACTGTTTAGGCCACGGATAGGCGTGACAGCGGATTTATACTAGTCAGTGTTATGAAATAGCGTACGATACTCGTGGCATAAATAGTCCGCTGGGGCCTTATTCACTAAGGTGTATCGCCACGATATAGAGTCTTATGGTGTCAATGAAGCTTCCTAATTGGTCAAAACAGGTATATACACGTATATCGTCCTCGATAAACGTTAGTGAATAAAGCCCCTGCGGCACGACGGCGTTTAGCTCCCTGGCTACGCTCGGATGCTAATACACGCCGTGCCGTAATGGACTATTTATGCCACTTGTATCGTAATATACTATTACCGTACACTACATGAAAGACATTTCTAAAAAATATTAATTAAATGTTGTTAGCAACAAGTACAGTGTAAAAAATATTAATTAAATGTATTAGCTACGTATATACAACGTATGGATAATAATATTTAATTAATGTTTTTTATAAATGTCTTTCATTAGGTCTGAGGGGGCATGTTTAAGGTACATATTAAGCCCGGGTAGAGTACAGAAGACGGTCCGGATCTTTCACAAAGAGCCGTGACAAGTGACTAAAAACACTTATTTATATATAGTAAAATGTCATGAATTTTGGTCAGTGATTTTGTATGGTATATATATGATATTTTTCGGTAGAAATAGTGTATATTGTAAATATTTTTTGTTTTTTAATTTACGTGAAAAGAAATAAATTTTATCAGACGAATATTTTGTTGTTTTTTGCGGGATTTAACCCAGGCTGGACCCCTTAAAATTAAGGCAGTACAATGTAATATTATATAAGTATAAATGATTTATTCATACAGTTCAATTTTTCTGAATTTATTATATTTTATTTTTTTTAGTTTCTTAAAAATACTCTTCGATTGATAATTGTAAATTGTTTATACAAAAAATTTTATTAAAATTTATCAAAATTGAATTATTATTATTGCAGAAATCAGAATTTATCATAAACGTAGATTCGTAAAACAAAATATAATATCGAAACCAGTACAGTTGTACATACACGTCAATGGCCAAAGTAGTCAAGCAGGCGATTCGGTAACACAACACCTATATCTAAATTTGAATGTCGCGCTACCGTAAGGGCCGCCAAAGGGTGATGCATACCCGCAATAGTAGCGCGCAGTCGGTAAGGAATGTGCCCCACCCTCCCGACCGATGACGGGACGGGCGTCGACTCGATGCGAGAGAGAGAACGAGGAAGGACGCGACGCAACTCGGGCAGCTAAATAGCAGACGTGTATTTGTTTACACATGGCGTTCGTTGAAGTTTTGTTAAATATTATTAATTGAAGGATTCTATTGTTCCACTTCAATTATTGGTGTGCACTTCGAAGACACAGTGATTATTGAAGTACAAAAATAAGCAGTGCTGCTTTCTTCGAATACATACATATACGCAGTGTATGCATGGGGTGTTGCGTGTTGCATTTCATAATGAAATTTCGGAGCCAAGCCACGATTTGACGAGGCGTATCAAAATTTACTCCGTTTACATTTGTGCGCACTTTGCAACGAAACAACTGTGAATTCACGGCTAATTATTAAAGAACTTCAAGATTTGTGCGATTGTCACATCAATAAATGAAGAGACTGTACTGAGAAATCATTTTAACCTTGATCACTCGAACACGTATCTTCTCAGCAATTTGATTAATTACTCCTAGAGGTATGAATCACCATTTACTACATTAACTAATTTATGAATGTAAACTATTTATAATAACTGTTACAAGCATAAAAATGTTTACATTATACAGTACTGTATCACGGCATGTTCATTTATAATACAAACAAAATTCTAAGAAATATAAAGTTTATGCAAGTATCCTGGTAGAAATTTTAATATTAGAAATGCGCTGGAAAATATAAAATAGCTATTAAAAATAGCCTAGACTAGCTTGTGATGAAACGCTTTTTCTCCCATTTCATGAGCATTTATTGGAATAAACATAACCTTAAATCTTTCATATTCGTGCTACTTCTTTTGTCGTACACTAATTGCAAAGTGGCTCACGCATTTTAATACATTTTTAAACAGTTTACGCAATTAACAATCATACAAGCACGGCATACAAAGATATTTGTGATTTTCTTTTTTTTTTTACTTGTTTAACCTGAATTATTTTGCATATCCCTTTATAACCATTAACGAACTATCACTAGTGCTTTGCCGCAAACGATAGAAACTATTTTCACAACCTCGAATGTGCCTTGTAATACGGTATGACTCTATTCTTGCTCTAATAAATGCGCGAAAATTGTCCTAAAAAGCGTTTAATCGCTGGTCGAAAAATCGAATCGATAAATGTTTACTAGCTTTAAACTGATATCGATTTCTACCAAAGTATGCATTTTATTTGAATTCACATGTCAGATTTATTATTTTTTTACAAGTATTAAAGTATTACATTAATATGAACGATTATCATATTGTTACAATATAATAGTAAGAAACTGGGTCCACCTTGAATTAACAGCAATTAAATATTTAATTCTTACTCTAATATTTATATTTATTTAGAAATCTATGCAAAAATAGTATATTCTAACATTTATCTTGCTTTATAAGTCGCAAGATAGAACACTATTTGCTTTTTGATGCATTATTTATAATACATATATTATTATAATAATTAACATTTAAAATTATTTATAATGCAGAAATTATTACATCAATTCTCATAACATAAGGATCAGTTTACATTATGCATATTTGAACTAATTTTATGGAAAATAAATTTAATGCTTAGTTCATTTATAGCTATGATAGCTTTTATGGCTTATTATTGACAAGAGACCGTATAATATATTAAATTTTCAAACGAAAACTAGCACAACTCACGATTTGCCGCGAATAGTAGCACAGTTCAGAAATGCGGTTAAGAGTAGCACAAATCGCGACGTTATATTACTTAAAATGTGAGTATTTTACGTTTTTATTGGATAATTTTGTTGGTTAAGTTCATGAAAACCTTGGACAAAGACAGACAAATCTCAAAGTTTAAAAAGGTTTCGGAAATTTTAGAAGGTTTCTAAAAAAAGTGAATAATTTAAAAAAATGTTTGTAAAAAATCATTGTGTTTGTGAAAACAATTTTAAATTCGGTAAAAAGTTGTAAATTGTGAATATTTAAAAATGTTCATTAGGGAAATTTTCACAAAAATCGGGAAATTTTTATAGAAATTCGTTGTTTAAGTTGTGAGAAAGTTTGAGTTGTGCTAGTCTTCACGGGAAATTTTGAGTTGTGCTAGTCTAGCGTGCGTGAAATGAATTGTGCTACTTATGGCGGGAAATTTGAACAGTACTTCTCTTCGTAGAGAGCGACGGTATATTGCATTAATATTAATCATCAAGCTTTATTTGAAATAATTTTTAAAGATAAAACATATACATATAATATTCGGAATCGTCCTATCGTAATCACATGAAAAAAATTAATAAATGATAAGTCGTTGAACTTTAAAAATAAACATGCTTCACGTTAAAAAATAAAACTGTATGATATTTTCTCCAGTTTTCATTGTTCCTTGTTATTTCTTAAAAACTACTTAATTTTTTTTCACAAAAATCTCAGATATGTTTCAGAAAAATTGGCTATAGCTTTAAAATATCTAAAAATTATTGTTTTGTCTAATTTGCAATTATTTAAATTTATTTGAGATGTTTACGTGTTCTTTTCAGACATACACACTAAAGAAAGATGGGCTGTGCTTCAAGCTCTCACATCGACAAAGCCGCCGCCGAGAGATCAAAAAAGATCGATAAAGATCTTCGGGCAGATGGCGAAAGAATCGCCAACGAAGTCAAATTACTTTTACTCGGAGCTGGAGAATCTGGTAAATCCACGATAGTAAAACAAATGAAAATAATCCACGAAACGGGTTACAGTCAAGAGGAATGCGAGCAGTACAAACCAGTCGTGTACAGCAATACAATCCAAAGTTTGATGACGATAATTCGGGCTATGGAGCAACTGAAAATAGACTTCACCGACTCGAGCAAAATTAATGTGGCCCGAGATTTTTTCACATTAGCATCTTCTACACCTGAAGGAGAGTTGAGTAGTGACTTGGTGGTTTTGATGAAAAGTTTGTGGCAAGATCCTGGTGTTCAGAAATGTTTTGAACGCAGTCGCGAATACCAGCTCAATGATTCAGCAGCTTACTATTTAAATGCTATAGATCGCATCACAATGCCTAACTACATTCCAACGCAGCAAGACGTCTTAAAAACGAGAATAAAAACAACAGGGATTGTGGAAACACGTTTCTCGTTTAAAGGATTGCAATTCAAAATGTTTGACGTGGGCGGCCAGCGTTCCGAAAGGAAAAAATGGATTCACTGCTTTGAGGATGTCACTGCGATCATTTTTTGCGTAGCTTTGAGTGAATATGACTTAGTTCTTGCTGAGGATGAAGAAATGAACCGGATGATCGAGTCAATGAAATTATTCGATTCTATATGTAACAGCAAATGGTTCGTCGACACGTCAATCATACTTTTTTTGAACAAGAAAGATATCTTTGAAGAAAAGATAACCAAGAGCCCATTAACAAACTGCTTTCCTGAATATAGGGGTCCGAATACTTTCGACGAGTGTGCATCGTACATACAGATGAAATTCGAAGATCTTAACCAACGCAAGGAACAGAAGCAAATTTACACTCACTTTACATGTGCCACAGATACAAGTAATATCCAGTTTGTTTTTGACGCTGTTACAGATGTAATTATACAAAACAATCTTAGCAGTTGCGGATTGATAAGTTGAGTATTTCTTGTCATAAAATATTTAATGTAAATCGTCGCATTAATCGAATTAAAAACTCGTAACGTCAAATAGTAGCAATATTGTAAGGTCAGAACTGAAATTAATAATTTATACATCTTGCCAATGATTACTACTGTTTGGACAGAAATCTTTGCCAAAACGAAAACAGACTAACTTATTTATACCTCGATACAATTTATGAAACGCTAGTTTATTTTTTTTTAATTTCTATTTTTAATCGCGTGCTACGAACGTAGTATCAGATACTTTTCACATATATAAATATAATATGAAAACACTCTTACACTGATCAATTCTGTGCAAGTTTATAAACAAATTAATTAAAATAAACTTTTCACCGAATATTTACCACATCTATTCAATTAAGAAATTGACGCATGCGTTTGCCTTTATCTAAGTAGAATTATGTATTTGCGATTGTTATACTAACGTACTGTGTGTTAGCATTAACAACGTTAGAGTGAGAAAGGAGGCCAAATACAATTTGACATTTAGTGTACAAAAAGCAAAATTATAAAAAATGTTGGTACTCGTTATAAAAAATGGATGGATTTTTTATCAAATAATTTTGAAATATAGCTTGCACTTGTACGAATTGCAGAAAATATAATAATGATGACCTACAAAATTTGTGACCAATATATATATTTTATAACAATAATTTTAAAAGTAAAATGATTCAGTATTGCAGGATTTTATTCTTCTATAAATAAAATGATCCTAAAAAATCTTTGTATAATCGCCATTATAACACTGATAAAATTGTAAATTGTACATTGCTAAAAATGAAAAACAGTCAAAACCACTTTACCTCAATGCATAAAGCTTTATAAAACATTAACAAAAATATTAAAATTTCAGAAATAATTTTGTATGGCTTATTCGCTGCATTTTATTTAATAAAAAAGAATTGCGTTGAAGTTCCTACAAATTTTACCATTCTCGTTGAAACACAAGTTTTGCGGGGATTCTTTAAACTTTTTCATTCCATATTGTGTAATTTCATCAAATCATAATAATTTATTGTGAATGCATAATATACGGAACTCCGTTAAACTGCAAGATTCAAAAAACTCAAAAACTCATAAATATTTCGGACAATATGTACTGACGTTTCTGCTACAAAATCTCATATTAATAAGCCTATATCCTACTATGCTCGACAAAAGTGATAGTATTTTTATACACAGTATACGTTTATTGCTATGGCTTTCAATGATTGAAGTTGAATAGCAAAACATATTGGAAAGTGAGAAGTACAAATTCTGACATGCAATGCCTACGATTTTTTACACAATTTTATAATTTCCATATTTTTGATAGATACTAATTAGTCATAACAGTCATTTGATATGTATTACACGCCTTTTTTCTACTGATGTTTAACTAATTTATGTATTTTCTATATAAAGAATATAAAGAATATAAATCTATCGCACATCGCATACATTGAAAATTGTCTTTGCTGATAGAAGATATTTTATGGTGTGTATTTATTTTCTATAAATGTATATCTATATTGATAATGTATAATGTATGTATATGTATTAATAAATAAACAATTTTAAAAAATATAAAATGAATTACTTCGATAACATTGCTTGTAATTAACGTTCAAATGTCGTATATTATCAGTTGAATATTAATTGAGTATTAATTGAAACAAATTTGTTCCATGTCGTTTGTAGTACGCGCTGAAATCGAATTTGCAGACATATAAGATATCTATGCTTACCAAGCAAAAATCTTCCTGGTATACGTCGCTAATTTGCATACGCTAAGTAGAACCTTTGATTTGATGAATATTTTTCTTATAAGCCGTTTCAATTGATCATCGCGAAGAATTGATTAAGCTCGAAGTATAAGGACTATATAATACAGTCAATAAATATTACAATGGATTTGACATGGCCCACACCCCCCATAGGAAAATACACGCCTTTTTGTAACTGGGGCGTGTTAAGCGTGGATTTTTAGTTGAACCGTTGACACTTAATTTAATAAACTGACGAGTAAACGTTGTACTATTCAGTGATATACCAACATCTTCCGTTAACTTTTTTTAATTTACAACCCAGTGGAATTAAATGCTGTGCCAATTTGTACCAAAACTGTGCGTAACTGTGCCAAATGATGCCAAAGCAGTGCTATACTGTGCCAAAACTGTGCCAAACCATATAAATTCCGGACATATTTGGTACGGTTTTAGCACAGTTTAGTACAGTAAGGTACTTACTACTACCATACTGTGCCAAACTGTACAGTTAGGTACAGTTTGGCACAGTATGGCATAATAATCAAACTTCCGTATTTATTTTTTATATATCACAGCACAGTTTTTCCTCAGTTTGATACAATATTAGCATAAAATGGCACAATATTGCCACAGATAAATTATTTTATACACCTATAATATGTGAATTTTGTACAAATAAATTATTACCCTGGTAGAAATGACCCTAAGAACTGAACATTTATTAGGTAGTAACTAGATTAAATCCTAAGAACTGGCCAGTTACTAACCTGTTCTTAGACTCATTTCTACCAGGATATATATGCATATACCTATGGGGAATTCTACGAGAAAAATGCCATTTTCTGGTTGCAGAAACCGAAAAAAAACAAATGTTACAAAAACATATAGGGCACGTGCCCGCAACTTTTTTTCTAATTGTGCATGTTTATAAGAACAATGCAAAACCACGTTTTAACACCGAAAATGTATCTTGTGACACTGTTTTCTAGGCCCCTCAAATTCGTCGAAAACTAGCCATTGTTCCAACAGAAAATGTAATTCGGTAGAATGAAAGAACGGGAAAAGAGCTTCAAATTAAAAAAAATGCGTTAAAAATGCTTCATTTGGTCAAAAGTTACGCGCGATTAAAAATGCGGAAAAATCATGAAAAAAGGTACAAATTTCTTGACTTCGAAAAATCCAGCAATTTCCATGATTTTCCCGCATTTTCAATTGAGCGTAAATTTTTACCAAATCAAGCATTTTCAACACCTTTTTTTCAAATTAAAGCTCTTTTCCCGTTCTTTCATTCTACCGTAATACATTTTCGGTTTGTGCCCTTATGCATTAGGTACATGCCGGTGAACAATGGCTATTTTTCGACGAATTTGAGGGGCCTATCAAACAGTGTCACAAGGCACATTTTCGGTGTTAAAACGTGGTTATGCATTTTTCTAAACATGTACAATAAGAAAAAAAAGTTGCAGGCGCATGCCCCAACATTTGTTATTTTTCGGTTTCTGCAACCAGAAAATGGCATTTTTCTCGTAGAATTCCCCTTATAACAATTATTATATTCAATGTAATACCTATGTTAATTTTTGCTAAAGTATGTTGAACTGTAGTGCTAATTTGTGCTAAATTAGATTAAGCAACAAAATTTGTATTATGTCAAAAAAATATGTGTATTCAAACGGCAATAATTTATTATGTATATATTTCTCAATGCCAGTCTGTGCCAAGCTATGCGAAAACCGTGCCAAAACTATGCCACAAATGTAATAAATGTCCGAAATGTATAAATGGTTTGGCACGTTTGGGATATCGGAACAGTTTTACTCATTTTTCATATCCACTGGGGCTCAAAGAAAATGTCTGGACAGTTTGAATGCCATCTTGTGGTTGTGCTATAAAATATCCCTCATAAAAAAAATGTAGTTACTATATATGACTTTTGTTTTCAAATGATCACTGCCCGTATTCATGCCCAACAAAACTACAATAGATGCGTATAGCCTATGGCTAGTTGAGCAAGATCTGGATACCCCGATTAAAAACCAATTGGTTATCGTAGCTGAAAACAAACATTATCATCGACAAGTACGAACATTTTTCTGATTTATTCGAAGAATTTATTCAGCTAGTCTTCTCGAGAATAAACTTGTTCCTTTGCGCAATAATAACAAGTCGTTCAATTTTGCATTTTTGTTATGTATTATGTTTTGCAAAAAGCAAAGCGCTCTCTATTCTCGTGACGTATACGGGTTTCTTTCGATTATTTATGAATCAGCCCAAGATACGCTTCCAAGGCGAAACCTCGCTCCGAAAACCCCAGGAACGCTGTGTCAACCGTAAGAGAGCCAAAATTGGCGTCGAGCACAGCTCCAATTGCCTCTCACCCGGGGGATTTCGGCGCCTTTGAATTCACACGTTCATCCGCGGCGCTCGTCCATCACGCTGCCTCGCGCGATCTCTCGAGGGGGCAGCCGCATAAGTATATTATACAGAAAAAGCTGCAGCAGCGATCGGTCGGAGGACGTCGCGGCATTGAGCCGGTCATAAATCACACAGCCGCGCAGGAAAAACCGGTAGGTGACTTTTTTCCACGCGCGCGCGCGCGGGTAACTTATGGAAATCGTGAGTGGTTCGTGCAATCACCGTTACGTCCCCGGCGTGCGATGTGCCACTGGGCGCGCACGCGACGCTCGAGTTCTAGCTCTATCAAAGCGACTCTTATATGGCTAGCTATAGGTATGTCAGCCATATCCTGGATTGCTCGAGCTCGCGGAGAAATGCAGCGGGAGAAGGAACGAGCGCAGAGCGTCGGGACGATTCAGTGACTTATGGCTCTCGATGGCCCCCGCGGCAAGGTTGACATTTTTCCCCTTAATTTGACCTTTCTTGTAATCGACTGTACGTATTCACCGCGTAGGTATACGTTTGTCCGCGCTGGATCGCGAGCGCGAGATCGGCAAGGGGAATCGAGATCGATCGAGCCCTCGCGCGCATGTATGCATGCATGCATGCAGCATTCCTCGCTCCGGCATTAATACCCTAAGTATGTGATGCACGTACGCTCTTGTATATTGCGGCGCGTGCGCGCGCGTATATATTCATGCCTGGGTATCGACTATCAATCGCGATCCGAGCGGAGCGCAGGAACAGAGACTAGAGAGAGAAAGGGGATCTGCCGCATTTGCATGCGAACGAGAGCTGATACTCGAATGTTCAATTTCGACGCTCCCGACGCTTGTACCTTTATACATACCTATAGCCGCGAACGGACGGACGCACACGGTAGACTTATATCTGGCAACCTGTACCGTTACACTGCTACAACGAGGAAGCTTCTCTTCTCTTTCTTCCTTTTTTCGCGCGCGAGTACACAGACGCGCGCGCCATATATGATTGTTATTTATACACCTGTGCCCTGACAAATCTATATAGATATAGGATCGGTGCTGCAATGCATACGCAGCGGTTCTCTCCCATCATGTCCGTGCACGGCTGCGCGCTGCTGCGAGTCGACGCGGGTGATGGATTTCCCGAAATTCGCGTAAACCGCGGGCGAGAGTTCGAGTACACGCACGCTCTGTCGGGGGGATAAGTCGATGGTTCATTGCACCGAGGGACGAATACATAACGACGAGTGTACGACGCTTCGACGAGAGTAACGGTCTGGCGAAAAAATCCCTGTGCCTGCTTTATGATCGCTCGGCTACACATAGCGAAACTACACGAATTGAAGGTTTTGCCTCAGAGCTTGAGTATGTTTAAAGCCTTCTGTGTCGACACCTGCACTTTTTACATCACAGATCAAAGCTGTAAATAATACTTATAATGCTCGCAAAACATGCATCTTACATAAATTAAATACGTCACGCGTGCAATCAGTTACATACCAATTGACGTTTTTAATTTTAGTGGTTTAATTAATAACATTGACGGATTGATGTTTGGAGTAAGTGTGACTTTCATCACGCGAATGCCGTCCAAAAAGAAAATGTTTTGCATTAATCAAAACTGTTTTGAATGCGTATGACTAGTTTTTTTTATAGACCGACTTGAAAATGCATTTCATCATTATTCGATAACTGGCCAAAAAAGAAGATTATTATCATAGCCGTGAATCAATATTTACCTTAACCTTTTCTCTCGAAGCACACGCTCAACATCTCGTTTTAAGAAATTCAACGCACTTTTTTTATTTTGACTGTCGTCGCGTAATCTCATCTATAACGTGTCTTCATAATTTTACCGCAGATTAAGTCGTCAAAGTGACAGGAGCGCGACAGAGTGGACGAACCGCAGGAGCTCGCATAAACGCGATGCAGAAAAGAAGAGGGTCCCCGAATAAAATTACGATAAGCCAGATCGGAACGAAACGGGATGACACACGAGAGATCTACCGTCGCCCGTGCACACGGCTTGACTTGTAATCCGTACTTTGCACTCTCGCATGCGGTTCTCACCTCTGGTGCAGTGTGCTACCTTTGCTTTATCTCACTCGTTTGACTGCATTTTTCTACTTGAAGAATTCATCATCCCAAATAATTATATTAATATGAGCTGTATAATTTATCTGTATGAATTAGTTTCATGTGTATATCAATCTTAGTAAATACTAAAAGCCTAGCTCTTATATTGCTCATTGTATAATTTTTGTAATATCCTAGACAGATCTTGCAACTTCTTATTGCTGATGTAAAACAGAAATAAAATGTTTTGAAAATATGAATCCGTGGATTTTTTCTGCAATTATCTTTTATTGTACCATTTTAAAATACGCGGTTGAGCATTTTTATTGAAAATGGTCTTTATTATTCTGTCTGTAATAAAGTCATGAATGCCGGATTGCCGGAAATAATTTTACTTTCACTAAGAGAATGACGAGCTATGTGAAGAGAATTCCGATTCTTATATGTTTTTAAAAATGTCCGTTGCATAGTCGGTTAAAAAACGTATTGTCAATCTACACACATATAGAAAATGACCAATAAGGTCTCGGTCAAGATTAATTCCAGCAAGTGTATACGCTACCGTGCATTTACTCTAATATCTCAGATAATAATACATGATATTAATCATGAATGAAAATTTAAGCTTCTGGTTTTCTTCAGTCACAAAAACGTTTTCTACAGTAATGCCATTTATCATACGTTCCATGAATCTACATATTTCTTCAAATGCATATCATTTATTAAAACCGATACAATTAATTAGAAGGAATACATTAGAAATCGCATGATATATAAGGAAATAATTAATACACCGCGCGTAAGTTAGAGATATTGGATCCAACTGACTGGAAAACAAATATAGGTTTAACAAATTCATTCCTTGCATTAATATCAAGCCATACAATTAGTAATATCTAAGATCTGCTTTCCAAAAGCTGGATTCTATTATGCTTGTTAGTATAGTTTGAGAGTATAATAGCGGTCGCAATTCTCATCGTAACTCAGAATCAGAATAGCAGGCGCCTATAGCCGAAAACTAATAGAGGGCAGAACGCATCAATTCTATCGCAGAATTGCACTGCATAAATTCGAGACGAAATAAATCACCTATTAGGGAACAAGCACCGCGCATCGGAGCAGCATACTCGGTTATCTGGCGGGCACATATAATTAGAAATAAATCAAAGATCTAAGCATCGGAAAAATTCGTAATTATCAAGCGATAAATTTGAAAGGACGATGTGCCACTCCTCCCACTGATCCTTCGGCAGATCCACGTGTGTACAGGGCACCGCATTTCTCTCGAGACCGTGATATCGAGGAAGAGAAGAAGAAACGGCAACAGAAAGAGAGGAGAACTGCCGCCGCCGCATGATCGATGATAGAGCTGTTAGCGAACATGCGATTGTCTTGTTGTCGGGGCTAGTCAGAGCCGCGCGGACGCGAGCGCGTTCGCCGATGACGCCCTAAGGCTGCGTCTACAATTGACCGACTTCGGTCAAGCGAACGTATACGGTCGTGAATTCGATGATGCTGCCACCACAGCTCAGTTTTTCACTGGTTCACTGGTTGTTTTTCACTGGTTCCCGACTAACAGACCTTATTATGAAAAGCTAACCTACGCGACAGTATATATTATAAAAGGCGCGATATTTTGAAAACACAAATTAAAAATGTTTAAAAATTACTAAATGTAGTTACGAAATTTTGTGAAAAATGAATAAATATAACTAATACAGGGGCAAAAAAGCATAAAATATATAATTTAAGCAAAATATTGTTTATTGATAAAAAATACAAAGAAGAAGTCCTAGAAGTAAGAAATTCATAATCCTACAAACCTTCTTCCCTGCTGGTATTCACTTGAACCATAATCTTCAATTTGGCATCATCACTTTTCCTGAACTTCGGACAAGCGTTATCCAGGGCTGTTGCAATTTTTTCAGAATCAACAGTTTCAACATTATGAAGGTTGGCAACTTTCAAAAGTTTATTGACATTGCTCTTTTGCAGATGTCCGATAAAGTTCCATCTAATATCTGTACATTTCTCTAGGATATCTGAACTATTGGCTTTATCAGCTCATTCGCTTACATCAAGATCTTGATACTAAACATCAAGATGTTTGTAAGTCTATATATATAGCCTCTATACACACATATGACACATACACTAATTTTGATTCTATATAGGTTCAGCACGTATAGTCTTTATTGCCACACAAACAAACAAACACTTAAATGGTTACCTCCAAAATAAACTGCCAATCAATTTCCTAAAAGACTCAAAAAGTTCAAAGATATAGTCACAATTGATGTTGATTTTAAGCAAAAAGAAAAATTCCAAAAGTTGAAGAAATTGAGAACAGAACAAGCCAATTTGCCTGTTGCTCAATATAGAGATGAAATAATAGAAGCCGTTAAAACTGAAAGAGTTGTTATTATTGCTGGAGATACGGGTTGTGGAAAATCAACGCAAGTGCCTCAATATCTCTACATAGCTGGATTTGGTCAAATAGGTAGGTGTTCAATTTATGATCAGGCATTCAATTTATGAATCACAAGAGAAGTTTTTTTAACTCAGCTTTATTTGTTATTTTTCCAGCTTGCACTTAACCTTGAAGAATAGCGTGTATATCTTTGGCAAAGAGAGTGGCCTATGAAACATTAACGGAAAATTAAAATGAAGTTGGTTACCAAATTACGTTTGAAAAACAGAAATAAAGACACCAAAATCACTTTTATAACAGGACTTCTTCTTTGTATTTTTTATCAATAAACAATATTTCGCTTAAATTATATATTTTATGCTTTTTTGCCCCTGTATTAGTTATATTTATTCATTTTTCACAAAATTTTGTAACTACATTTAGTAATTTTTAAATATTTTTAATTTGCGTTTTCAAAATATCGCGCCTTTTATAATATATACTGTCGCGTAGGTTAGCTTTTCATATGGTCTGTTAGTCGGGAACCAGTGAAAAACTGAGCTGTGGTGGCAGCATCATCGAATTCACGACCGTATACGTTCGCTTGACCGAAGTCGGTCAATTGTAGACGCAGCCTAATGGATTTTGTCTCTCACCGGAGCTGCACGCGAGCTTAGAAGAGGCGTCCCGGCCGCGCTTATAATTTACTGCGCCGCCGCAGAATTCTGGACTAAGCGCTCTTGAATACAGCCTGCCGGCGAGCAAAAGTATGCCACGGGCGCTTGCGCGCAACTCGCGTGGCGGTTATAGGGATACGTGCGCACGCTGCAGCACATTAATTGGAATTCAATTATTCGCCGGATTCAGCCGTAATCAAGGACGAGCGCGCGAACGATGTTTTAATATACGATCGGCGGGGGTCGATGTTTGCAGGGTTTTGCACGCGGCGCCAGAGCCCGAAACCGAAATTCCTCGGCCGCTACCGCAGCTCCTCGTTAGGACCAATACTATGGGCGATTCGACGCCGTGATTTATTTATGTCTGCGCGCGTTGCTCGACCCTAATAACCCCCTTTTTTCTCTGCGTTGTGTATTTTGAAGCCCGCGAAATTTCTGCGGTATTTCTCGGACTTGACTGTGCACCTATACGAGAGTCCTTTCAATTCCTGGGCGATTCGCTGCGCTGTGGATAAATGCGACAACGCGAGTACAGGAGTGGGTCGCACGCGAGAGATTGAACGATTTCGAAATGTAAATTTTACATTATAAATAAATTATAGCGCAGAGTCAGACTCGCGATCGTCTCTCTCTCTCTCTCTCTCTCTCTCTCTCTCTCTCTCTCTCTCTCTCTCTCTCTCTCTCTCTCTCTCTCTCTCTCTGTCTCTTGGAATACTGGAAATACTGGATTTCTACGCACCGTCTGAGTTTCGTCCGATGCCTCGGAGACGAGTCCTGCAGCCTGTACGTGTGCTCGTACTGGTTGTCGCGCTTATGCGGAGGAGAGCTCGACTTTTACGAGGACGCGCCGAAACGCCGAGGGACATCGATTTTTAGCTGTTTGCATAAGCAGGAGCTTGTGGCGTTTTAATTTTCGCGAGAGCGGAATGCGCCCAAATTTTAATTCCAGCTTCAGAAAGTTCGTTTTACAGGATTGTAACCAGTAAATTAGCGTCGGCTGTTCGGATTTTCTCCGCCTCTTAGTTTTGCGGTCTGTGAAGTCTCTTCAGCGAGAGTAAACGGATTCAATTAAAAGTTATTTATATTTACAGTGTTTGCACGTGTAAACTGAGAATGCGCTTGATGAGACTTTTACGACCGCGACTGTTTACTCTTACGGTCGAGTGTCGCGCCATTATTATACCAAACTTCCTAAGTGCGTCGTTCAAAGACGAAATTCCGGTCGAAGAAAAGAGCAAACTTCTTGATAAAAAAAAAGACAAATAAGGCCTTACGAGCACCAGGAAAATATACATCGAAATTGCGCTTCATGATGATAATACCGGGCAAAAAAACGGGAGAATGGTGGCTGCGCAGCCTAAAAAATGTATACCAATTAAGATTCTGCCCAAGATTCGTTGTGTGCGTAGTCGCTTCGACTCGGTCTCCAAAGAAGGACGCACATTTGTCCGTCATTAGCCGCCGAAATCGCCAAAAGTGAGACCGTTGAACTCGCACCGCATCGAGTCAATGCGAAAACGTATATTGTCTCTTTTGTCTCTCGTGGTAGTCGCACACATTCGCACTGGCATCATACCTTATTCTCGGCTGTTGGATTCGTCACCTTTCGCGTCGAAACGCTGACTTTACAATTTAGCGAGGATCTTGAAGCGGAATCTATTCAAGCTGGCTATTAAAAGCGAATTCGTCAACGCCTTGATTTTTACACACTAATCACCAGTACCTTCTTACTTTAGCTTTCTATTTTTTTTTCTTTTATTTAGTGGGTTAAAACATTTTCGTCATCTATAAGATGAATTCTGTGACATATGAAGTCGGCGGAATACCAGTTAAAAAGCAGTCAGTAGTTTACTCGAATTTACTTCTAATAGTTATTATATATTGAGTTTAATGATATAAGTCAAAGCCTTCTGATTGCGTGAATAATAATTAATAATTCCATTTTCTTTAAATGCGTTTTCTTATCTCTTTTCTTTTACATCAAGCGGCGCACTAGCATCCTGATGGCAAGTATAAGTTTTATACGCTGTGTCATCGGGAGCGCCGCAACCCTATTATACTGTTAATTTGCTAGATAACCTACAAACAGTTTACGAATCTATCATCTACAATGTTATTTAAACCGTTGTAAATGCTCATGTATATGAGTATTCGATCATACAGATTTTAATTAAATCCTGTGAGACGGTGGCCCCATCTGGATGTTAGGTAAGGATAACTTGCAGGCAGGATAGTAGCCGACTATGCGCTAGTATAGTCACTATGTGCTAACCTACCTAAGTGTAGGTAGATAACGTGCGAGCATATAGCATTGGAGAGAGGGAAAGCTACGGATATATTATAAGGAACTCCAAAGCCAACAGCCAGCATTATTAGGCACTAGACGAAGGGGGCGAAGGGTTCCCGTCTCTATATGGAACTCAGTAGTCTACGAGCATAGAACTCTTGAACGGTATCCATGGGGTCCTTCTCTCTCTTCTTAGCTTAACAGAATCAGATCTTGTACTGTTAAGGATTATAGAAGCAGAGTAAAATGTAAAATAGGCGCAGTGTAGTTATAATAGAGTTTATTGTAGTTACAAGAGAGACGACCTCAACAAAGCACTCTCCACCTCTTACTCTAACATACTCGAGGGCTTCCGAAAATATCACCCGTCCATATATATCGAGGGCCAGACTAGAACTGCCTATCGTGTCGCTTGATGCTCGCGCCGAGCCTATCGTCCAGAAAAACATTCATGTTTACATACCTATACACACCTTCATATATACATTATACATACTCGCTTAAGCGCTTGCGCCAGTCGTCGAATATTCTAGATACAATGTCGAAGAATTTTCCTTAACATGTACAATTTAAATAAAGTTAATGAATGTCTTTTTAATCCCGTTTGTTAGATAAGTTTTGTCAACTTCCCTCCTCCATCAGATACCCCCACCCTTCCCCGGGGATCAGGATGGCGGTACACTGTTCTTAGGTGGAACTATCTAGCTGCAGATTGGTAGTGAGACATGCTGACCCTCATATACTGGAGTATACATGGAGCCTGTGCGTAGTAGATTCTCCTGCGCAGCTTCTGATACACACAAGCAGCTCATATAGTTTTATCACTCCAGAGGATAGAGAAGGCTTATCATCACTCAACCGACAGTATGGGGTTATCGCTGGTCCGATATCGATCTTTAAGTGTGATTTATGTGATCACTAACCCTCGAATTTCGGACTTTATACGCGGTTTCTAACTAATATTGCTCCGACCGTTTCACTTTCTAATTACCATATATAGCACTTTGCTAAGAAAATTGCTTCTGCAAAATAATTAAGATTGAAAATTAATTTATGATTTTCTTTTAACTGTTCAAGCTCGGTCAATTCAACTTCGAAAATAATCAGTTATAAAAAAGATTAAAATTCGAATAAGTTTTTAAAGAATAATTTGAAGTGAAGAATTTAATCTTTAGAGCATCGTTTCGCTCCGGAGTCCGCATCACATTCTCAAAAGTTGGAATCATCCGAATAAATAGGCGTAAAGACGTGCCGTGTGCGCTCATGTTCAAATAGATTTTGCTTTCTACCGCGGTGTCAATTAGAATAAACACGTTGTTTTGGTTTTTAATGATCTTCGATACAAAATTTGCCAAACAGTATATAAGTTCTGGTGAATTAATAGTGTCGCATTTCAAGTGTCGAAGCTGTACAAGTTCTTCTGTAAATGTCTGTCTATTACTTATGTCCATATAGGCATAAGTAATAGACCCTCTTGTGGGACATAAAAAACCCATACCATCGTTTGGGTTATGAAAAAATGCATATTAAAAAAAAAGGATGAGCCGTCACGGGACGTTTGGCATGTGAAACATCGAAATTGATGGTATTGAAAGAAGTGAACATAAATTCACGCAAATAAATATTGTTTATATGACACGAAAAAAACGAACAAACTGTACACGAAAATACCCTACACAAACGTATTTTCCGACACAAAGAAATTCTACACAGATATTTTCTACACGGATATTCTCGAGATCTATTTTTTATTATTTTACTAAATTGTCAAACTCTACACAAGCATATAACTTATTGTTGTAACAATGATCTAACAATAGGTTATGTGTTTGTGTAGAGTTTTGCAGTGTAGTAAAACAATAAAAAATCGGTGTATAGAATATCCGTGTAGTATTTTTGCGTGTAAAAAAAGTCTGTGTATAGGGTTTCTATGTGTACAGTTTGTTGAGCGTCTTAAATTTTGGAAAAACATAAAAATTGAGTTTTATGAAAATATGCAACACAAAGAATGTTATGTATTGAATGAAAGTTACCAAACATTGATATGTTTCTTAAGAAATATATAACAAATATATAAACTTCTACAATCCTGTTAAAGATTGTCAGGTGTAGCATCAGTTATTTCTGTATAATATAGAAAAGTTGATGCTGTTTCTGGTATTAAAGTGATAATTCATCATCAGTTGCAAAATTAACATTAAAATTGTCTGCTAAAATCAATGGAAATTCTCATAAATTGTCTTTAAAAATCGTTGAACCTTCGCGACAATATGGGCACAACCTTTGTCTAAAAATGTAATGATATTATTGAAGTTTTAATTCGGTGAAATATACACTACAACCATAATGATTTTTCTTCCATTATCCATTCTAATTTAAGAAGCACGCAGATCGCCAATAGATGATTGAGGAACAACAATTTCATCAGCATTATTTATAGCGTGAGATATCTATATTTAATATAGTTATATGTGAATTATTGTCGTTTTGATGTATGGTAACTCCGGCAACTCTATCATGTGTTAGTATCTGTAACTATATTATACAAATCTTGACACGGCGGCGCCATGTACAGTTTTTATATCGTATAAATAGACTACCTCGCTTATTCTATACAGCGAAAATCTAGAAATATTATTATATTGGCATGAGAATAGCATAAAACATTTGCACTTTAATTGCGGATTCTAAAAATGCCTTGCGCGAGAAGTAGATCCTCGCCATTAACGCTGTCATACAACGCAGGTCTCGTCTTGTGCCTTGCAGCGTGACTCGTGGCGAGACATAAGTCGTAATAACAATATAACCACTGGGTTGACTTGACCTACTATTACCGAAGTTCAGATTTCAATTTTCGATTATATAAGTATTTTGCTAAAAGAGTTATTTTTCGAACAAATTAAATATCATAACCATTCGAAAGATCTCATTAAAATCGTCAAAATATGATGCTCATAAATAAGCATCAAAAACATATCAAAGAAAAGATCAATGGATAAAAAAAACGCAATTAATGTATAAAACGTATACTTGCCATCAGGGCGCTACAGTGCCCCTTGATGTACTGTATTTATTTATTAGTAAAGAAAGATATCCAGTAGATTAAAAAAAAGGTGACTCTAAAATGCAGGATCTCAAAATAAAGTTAACGACGTAATAAATAAATATAATTAAAATATTAATATTATAAAAAATGTAAGTGTTGAATTAGAAGATTTCATGGCAATAAAAACTAAAGCTTTACAAAGTATGTTACAAATGTTTGTTAATTATTTTTCTCAATTAAGTACTTAAGTTTCAATTACGTACTTAATACTTTTTGTATGTACCTACATATATTAAAAGAGTTTAATAAAAGTTTCATAAATAAAGTAATATTTTACACGAAACACCAAAAACATATAATAAAATCATATGTTTTTAACACGTGATGAAAACACGTGTTAAAATCATGTATATATTTTCAACCGGGATGTAATACACAAGAAAATCAATCACAGGTATAAAATTCTAAATTATACGATTCATCTTAAAAAACTAGGAATATCATGCGCCCTGTTTCATTGGAGACAAGTCGTATGAATACAAAATTACAGATGAAAAGACATGAAGTACATGTCTTAAAATGGGACATACGGTGGTGAGGTGGAAATATACGCTTTTGTGAAAATACACAAAGTAGAAGTTTGTGTACATAGCAAAAATGTTATGCGCCGCGTCGACTAAGACAACAACTACAAAGATTACGCAAATGTGTTGGAACTACTACTAACCGGGGAGATAGATGAGGGGCACTACGATGTCCGGAAATCATCAACCAATGTTAAAAGCAATTTAAAAAAAAACATTTGTAATAATTGTATTAGTACTTGTTTGGATAAGATCCTAATTATTTTTTATATTGTTTCTAGAGAATATGTATATTTATACAATTTAGCTCTAAACTCAGCTGGTCTTTGATGCAAATTTTGAGATTAGATATTTTTCTTCGCGAACTAACGTTTAATTTGCTGTTCTCTGCAGCGAGAAATTAAATTTGATGTAGAATAGTATCTTCGCTAAAAGCGACAAAATGAAGTTGCCCTTAGTGTGGCTGAAATGACTATTTCCTCGAGGAAAAAGATCTTCACTTTATTTTTAACGCTCGCAAGAAAGTAAATTCTATTTAGGTATACGCTTACAAACTTTGACGAATCAATTGAATATCGTTTAAATAAGCTTCATTTTTCTTGTGTTTAACCTATAAAATGTCAGATTTATGTAATATTATATATAGGATTCCTGTAATTATATTAGATCGCGAATCTGCATTTTGATTCATTAAAACATATAAAAATTCGATAACAGTGTAAGCGTATAAAATTAAAGAACGCTAAAAAAGACGGCAGCAAAGTATTGAGCGCATCTGCAAGCTGAGCGTGATAGCGCGCGTGCGGGCATTGAAATCGCCGAGCAAGCTCACCGCCTTCGAGAATTATAAGCCACGGCGTCATCTCGCTGAATCGCGAGCTGGCGCTCCAAGTATAGCACCGCTTCCTACCTCCAAGCGCGACGAGCTGGTCACCGTCACCAACTCACCACGCACTGAATGCGTCGCAATGTGGCCGCCAACATACTTATACAGGCGACTCTTCTCGCCAGACGCTCATTTATGCGTCAGCCTCCGCGCGCGGCGAGAAACGAGAGAGTTTGTTTTTGGTAAGAGAGCGCGACTTTATTATAATGCGCGAGTTTTCGATCCGGTGAACCTTGACCGAGTGAGCCGTTTTAATGCAAGGATGGCCGCGCAACAACTCTCACCGAAATGCATTGTGCGATCGCGACGGGACTGTGTGTGGGAATGTATGCGCGGGATTTATACCTACAGGTATACGTATTTTCCGATCGGTTGCACGTGAATGCCGTGGGCTCGATCGATGCGAATGCTTGATGAAATTGATATTACGTCAGGGAAGGCAAAAATAGCTTTCAGTGAGTATATCCAACGAGCATTTTCTTTTAGTCCACTCCAGCGGCAACTCCAGGGATCCGTTTTTCAATCCTTAAACTACTTGTTTGCTTGCATTGGTTTATCCATCTCAGAATCTGCCAATTACGCTATAAGGTCTGACGACATCCGTGTAGTACTCGTCGGCAAACATGAAATCCATTGAAATTCGATGCCAAAATCATTGACCCGGTAGTGGGACAGTACTGCCATTTCAATTTTGGGCTCTGATACTTTGAAGAAAGAAAGCTTTTAACAAAACAGCATGAAGTTCTGAGGAAATTACAAGAAAATATAATTTGAAACATCACATGGATAGTATACTTATAAGTCGCTTATGTTTCCTTGATTACCCGTTTGCGCATACAGAGCTATTGAATTGACTGATCCATCGTGAGGCGCTGGAAGCGCTCGATCGCTCTCGCCGGTTGCACATTAGCTCGGTCGCCTCTCTTCCACCATAAGTATGCGCTGATTCTCCTTCTCCGATCTGAGTCGCTGAATTCGAGTACTGTGTCGTGCTGCGACTGCATAAGCTTTCGCTCATCGCTGATGCCCATGTCGTGTCAAACCGTACAGTCTGATACACGTGCGAAAATGCGTGACCATGTAACTCACGTCTGGGCATTGTTCGCACAATGCTAGAATGACCTTATCACGCTGGTATCGAAATGTACGTGTTTTTTGGAAAAGACAAGTTTTACGGCGAGGATTTATAATTACGGGTTAGGATGAATAATGATCTCCCTCGAACTACGTCTTGTCGGCGTTCACACAAAGACTATTCTTCTTTCGAAGACTGTTTTGGTAAGAACGTATCCGAGATTTTGGTTATTCCTTTGTTTGAAGTTTCACATGTGTACAAAAATATGTTTATACGATGTCTTGAGAACCTGTTCAAAATTCAATGACGTACAGCTAATAATTGTTGATATTTGGGTGAATTGTAAATCACTGACCAAGTTTGAAAAAAAAATCCCACGAAATTATTTCCGCGCAGAGCACGAGAATAAATAAGCGAGCGAAAATCAAAGCTGCATTCATTTGCACTTTAACGACGCGGCGCGGCACCTCGCGCCCGCGCCGAAATATTAATCACCATAAAAGAGGGACTCGCTCGCAAGTGAAAATAAACGAGTGCGTCGACAAAGTACCGCGTGATACATAGCCCTCTTCCTAAATAAGGCAGTAAAAAGCCGTAATACAACGCCGAGGCGGCAGCTCATCAGACAATGAAAGCGGCCGCTCGCTCGCGCGCTCCACATTCACACACATTCGAGCTAGCTTATACAATCACCTGCCGCACGGCAGCGCGGCGCATAACGAGCTCCGCCAGCGCTCGCAGTGGTCCAAAAATGCGCCGTAAAAAAGGGAGACGCTCCGGCCGGCGAGGATCGCTATAAGAAACAGACAGCGCGGAGGAGGAGAAGTGCGTCATTAGACGCGAGTAATTAGCCTCGACCGAATTTCCGGGCGGATTCAAATGCTCCAGTATGTAGAGTAGGAATCCTGCTTTACCATTGTTTGTTTCCTTAAGCGCGTCGCTCGACCTTCCAACGTGGGACTCGTCGCTCGCGACTCACGTCAAGCAGGTTCCGCAGGTGTCTGTGTAAATGCAAGTGAAAATTAAATGTCACGCTTGCATTTTGCAACTCCAGAGCCGAGCGAGTCCTAGACATTATTTCCGAAACGACAATGACGCTATACTCATGCACGGCTGGAGAAAGTACAAGGCTTCATCCGCGAGGTCGCCGTTCAGTTGCATCAAAATTGCGCAAGTTTCCGAATTCGGACTCCCACGCACTGTTATATCAAGTGAAATCCAAGGCGCATTCGAAAGAGGCGAACAGCTCAGAGAGCCGAGTATGAGGACGCTTTCACAGTTGGAATATCATTTGGATGAAAAATGAAGCCTCCCGCGTCCATCAGACGTTTTGATACAATAATCTACGCGTCGGCAGCTGACTAAGAATCCAGATAGACCGGCACGGGAGAAAGAGTCAGAAGAAGAAGGAGAAGCAGCAGCAGAAGAAGTGAGGCCAGTCTCGGAAGCGTCATTAGAAAAGTAATTATCGCAGGCGGCATTTCCTGGCCGCCGCGTCCTCTCACAGTCGGTATCCCCAACCCCTGGAGCAGCAGCAGCAACGAGCGGAGTATCGGCACTGCACAGTGGCGGCTCTCCGCGGAGACGGCCGGCCTCGCTCCTCCTGCGCTGATCTCCCGTGTTCATCCGCGTAAAAAGGAGCATCAGGAGCGCGCGCGCGAGAGAGAAAAAGAGAGAGAGAAAGAGAGAGAGAGAGCTCGGCGGCCTACGCAGAGAGAGAGAGAGAGAGAGAGAGAGAGAGAGAGAGAGAGAGAGAGAGAGAGAGAGAGAGAGCGATCCTCCGCGCGCGGCTTTTATTAGTTCTGCTGGCGCGCGGAGAGCAGTGCGTATATACACCGCGCTGGAGAGTTCCGCTACGTCTTAGCTCTCGCTCTTATATGCCCGCTCGTTTCCCCACCATGCTCGCGCCGCGGAGAGAGATCTCGCGGGCGCGCAGGTAGAGAGGAGGCACGGCGCTGCTCCGCAGTCGTAGTTCGGAGCCGAGAGCGAGAGACTGCCGGAGCGCGCCGTTAGTCGCCTCCAGTACGTCCGCGACGCGCGATCACCCTCGCCGATCTCCACTCTGCGATAGAGCTCTGAGCGCGCGCGCGCGACTCACTCTCCGCCTCTTTCTCTTCTCCCTTCCTCCCCCTTTCGAGCCCGTCCACCGTTCTTCAGACCCCGACGTTTCCGCGTTCGACTCGGAGTTTCTCGGTGCTCTAGGAAAGAAGCTGCCGGGAAGCAACTGTGTGCGAGCAACGGAGTAAGAAGGCCAGTGCTCGCACCTAGCCGCCGAGCGACGTCACTAGTGCAGGATCGACGAGGCCCGACGAGTGTGCAAAAGAAGGTAATTTCCAAGAGTCCGATGCCGAGCGCCGATGAGGATGATGATGATGATGATGACGATACCTTCGCGAGTTTGGGTGAAAGTAAAACCGGCACACTCTCTCTCTCTCTCTCTCTCTCTCTCTCTCTCTCTCTCTCTCTCTCTGTCTCTCTGTCTCCTTTCTTCTCTCCTCGCCGCGTGACAGGCCGATGCGCGGAGAGAGAAGCGACGAGAAAGAGAGTCAGCGATCGTGTGAGGAGCCGGATAACGATCGACCGCTGACGCGTAGGAGCTGCTCTTTCTCCGGCTGGCACTTGCGCGAACTAGGGTCCGATTGAAATAAATCTGCGAGCGCAGCACGCTGGAGCTCCGAAAAAGGATCGCTGCGGCGCTGGGAAACGAGAGCGAGGTGAACGCGCCGTCGCCGCCGCCGCCGCTGCTGCTGCTACTGATGCTGTGCTGTGTGCCGCTGCTCTCTCGTGAAAGGGAGGCGAGAAAAGTTCTTGGGAAATTCGCCGAGTGTGCCGAGGAGCTATCGCGAGTGCGTGCGCCGAACGTTGATGTGTGTTTTGACGTCGGCCGAGCAGTGTTCTCTCGAGTGCCGATGCGCTCAGCTGAAGCGAGTGTCAAGTGTGCAGCGCGGCACGTGAGAGCGAGCGATTTCGCAACTCGAGTTTGGATCGACGATCCGTTTCGAAGATGTTACGAAGAGCGAGCCGGTGTGTGCCGAGCTCTCTCGCTCGCTCGGCTTGCGCGCAGTGTGAATAGCTTGTCCTCCAGAATTGAGTTGTGCAATTCCGAGCTCTGTATGCGCGGCGATTCTCCTTCCCGCGGGGAAAAGTGGGCTCGCTTTACATTCGGAAACGTATAAATGATTGGCCGTCTCGTATTCTATCGAACATTTAATGAATCTTTCGTGCCTTCGCAGCGACAAATGTAAAATGAGCCATTCTTCACTCAAAAACACTTTTTGCACTAGAACCGTTTGGATGCTCTTAACGTATCGGTGACGGCACCGCTTGCTCAAAAGCTGTGTTTTTACCGCGGCGTGTACGTGCGAACACTGGAGATGAGTAATGTTTTAACGTTTTCGACGCCTTCCGCGCAAAACACCTCTCGATGCATGGAATAATGGTTTTACGTAACGTGTTTTTCGAGCCGACGTCCGCGAGTACTTTAAACAGCGCTTTTTCTCTCGTTGCGCAATGACTTGGCACTCGCGAAATTGCTCACCTGCTGAAGAGTATGTACACAAAAGAATGGAAAATTTTTGAGAAAAAGCGGTCCGATCAAAACATACATCAACATCGCAACCATCGACCTCCGTCGATATCGATAGCCCGAAGTGAAATTTGTTGAGTGAAATTCTGTGCTCTCGGAGAGAAGTGACTCTTCACTTTTTGTCGAACAAAAGTCTATCGGTGCCATCTGTACAGCTACGGGAATCACAAAAGGAATCGAGTCCTATCGCGATTTAATAACGTCGAGCGCGCAGCTGTGTGTTCCCGATAGTCACTGCTATTGTGATGAGCCGATACTCTTTCGACCAGATTCGGTCGTCAAAACACAAGCGGTAATCGGTATTGTGTTCAGACGATTGAATTAAAGGTGTAAGCGATCTTCTCTCCTCGAGAGCGCAGGATTCGAATACAGTGTCGGTCGTAGCGCATAACATAACGTCATCGATCCACGAAAGTGAAATGAAAAAGTGAAGTTGGCCTGACGGTGCGAGTGCTTCGGGGTGTTCCTCTCCAAAACATACAAAGTACGCCTGCAGAGGTTTGTCACTTTTATTTTGCGTATAACTTAAGTAGTCGTAGACTTTGCTGAAACCAGATTTCGATTCACAGCAAGGACAGTAAGAATCGGACGAATTTTTTCTACTATTACTCGCGCACTAGTTGCATTCGGGAAAAGAAGCCATTCGCATGCTGGCTGGCGAGAACAGTTAGCGGAGAATGGTCGAGCGAGGGGAGCAAACGAGCGTAAAACAACTGTTAGCTGTAGGCTCTCATCAAAAGCGCATGCATAATTCCGCGTAAAGCTCCAATCAGAAGGCTTTTCGGGGCTCGCGCGCAGTTCACGCGACGTAACGGAACAACAACAACGGATACACAGACGAGAGAGTCGCGCGGAGGAAGAAAAGGGGAGAGAGAGAGAGAGAGAGAGAGAGAGAGAGAGCGTGCGGAAATGCCAGAAAAGTCCGTGAAAGGTCCCCATTAGCTGGCTAGATCAATTAAAGCGCGTTAACGGACAGTTTAATCGGCGAGCGCGCGCCCTGCTGGACGTTTAATTTTCCGCGAGCGAGCGAGCAAGGGACCGTGAGAGATTCCTCAGCGGCTCTCTTCCTCGCGCGAGCGCGAACGAGATTGACTACCAGAGACATGTTGACACGCCGCGCGCCGAGATATTCGAGGGGAAAAGCTGCCGTGCACGGGCCTTGCGGTGTGCACCTGCACGGACGGGGGAAAAAGTTACGGTTTACGGTTAGGGCAAGAGAGCAGCCGAGGCTAACGTCATTATCCGCCGCAGTCGCTGGATTTCCGATTAAAACGCTACGGTTGACGAGTTATTATGCCCGACGCAGATGCAACAATGAGCCGCGTCCGATGCTCGTTTGCCCTGCGTGCCCATCAAGCAGTTAAGCGCGCGAAAAACGCCACCTTACGGCACTCGCGCATCGGACCCTAATAAGCGGCGGAACGTCGTAATTGTCAGCGCCGCTGCGAGCGCGTATCTCTCGCAGGCCTTCTCGAATCTAAATAATTTTAGCGTCGCGCGAAAAGAGAGGCGCAGCCGAAGCGAGGCGAGATAAGAGAATAAAGGCCGCGCGCGAGCGGCGAAATAAATAACAGCGCGCGGTAATTATTTTCGCGCACAGGGGAAGGAGCGTCCTTCCTACGCGGCGACGACGTTCGTGTCGACTTTTGTCTCATGACCCTCGCTCTCGCGCGTGTTATAGATGAAGATCTCCCGAGAAAGAGCGCGCGGCAGCCTCTATCTGCGTCTCGCCATCGGAGTCTCTCCGCAAGAGTATCTCTGTCTGTCTGTCTGTCTGTCTGTCTCTCTCTCTCTCTCTCTCTCTCTCTCTCTCTCTCTCTGTCCCGCTCTCGGAGGCTGCAAATAAACGAAAATTTTCGCGTGTACGCCCCGAATGAAGCCTGTCGCTGAGAGAGAGAGAAAGAGAGGGAGCTGTGCGCGCTGCAGCTGGCGGCGGCTGCTCATCGGAGCGATAAATTCTCGCATTACAATTTAATCGGCGCGCTCGCTGCAGCCTTACACTATATAAATTTCAATTACACACGGAGAGGGATTTTATATTTCACACGCCGCCGAGCCTTCGTTAAGCGCGCGGCAGCTCATGCACTTATGTGTGAACGGACATTTTTGAATTCCTAGGATGTCGTATACCTTAGCTCACACTCGCCGCGCGCTCTTTTCTCTCTCTCTCTCTCCTCTCTCACGTGTGAATATTCATTAAGCGCACGCGTTTACCGAGAAGCCGACCGCGTGCGAGCACGCGGGGATAAATTTTCCATTTTTGAGCGTTTAACTCGGGGGGATTAAAACGTTGCGCGCTTTAATTGACGCTCGAGCATTAGCGGAAAAATACGCCTCTGGGTGCTTTCGCCAGAGACGAATCTTACTCGAAACACGAGGCACTTGATGGGTGTTTAATTTAGAAAAATTAGCGGATTCGGCACCGGTCCGGAATTTCGGAATTCCTCGCATACTAGGACTGACTGGGAGCGAGAGAGATAATGAATTCCCAGGAAAACAATCAGGCGCCCGAAAAAATGAGTGTAAACACAGTGATTACGGGGCGCGAGCGCACGCAACTATCAACATCTCTGCATCGGCATGAATGAGGGAAGTACGGCGCGGGATAGGTATCTCGTCAGAGAGAAATTAAGTGTCCTTGCGTGTACGCCAGTTTCCCGGCGCACGCGCACGTGCGATATGCGCTGGGAATGCGACGGACGGGCGTATGGATGTCTGCCGGTAATTTAATCACTTTGCGATATTCCCGCCGCCGGGGCAATTAAACTCAAGGCGTCGCGCGAGATTTCGATTGAGAAGTTGAATAAGCGCTAGACTGTAACGATATCGATTAGCGGCGCGAATAGCGCGAGTATATTTTGCGCGCGTACGCCTCGTAAATCGCTATTTACGCGCCAGAAGAAAAGGACGACGAGGACAACAATGAGCCGTTGCGGCTGCGCGCGCGCACTTAATAAATCAAACGAGCGTACGCAAAGCGGGCGAAAATCGTCCGGCTAAAGTGAGCCAATTACGCCGCGGCATCTGCGCGAATATGTTGTTTGCACACAGGGGGAGAGTACAGAGGCTAAAATCGCGGGGAGAAGATCATGCGAGCGACTGCTGCGGGACAGTCTCGCGTGTGGTCGCCGCGGGGCGCGTTTCGCTTTACGGAATTCGAGAAACGAATCGCTAACTTCCGATCGATCATTACCCTCTCTTCGGCTCCTCGTTTTGCTTCACTGTTCGCGGTCGCTTCGACGATCCGTATGAGTAGATCCGCTGCTGCCGGGCACTCGCGGGGGATCTTTCGAACAAGACCTTTGAAATTCCATCCGAGAGTATCTCAATCGAGGACGAGGCGACTCCAAAAGTAAAGCGTGTCCCTCGCTCGACAACAAAGCGCGCTCGGAAAGTAAAAGCTCGAGATTTATCGATCGAAAGGACGTCGGGTATATTAGCGGCGAATTTGGCACACGCGCGTATTTTCTTTCCTCCCGGCGAGCCTCTCGAAAAGGAGATAACGAAGTGAAACAAGTTTCTTCGATTTTACTCCTTTCCTTCCTTTTCTCTCACCTTCGCTTTTCCCTCTCTCTCTCTCTCNGAAAATCGTCCGGCTAAAGTGAGCCAATTACGCCGCGGCATCTGCGCGAATATGTTGTTTGCACACAGGGGGAGAGTACAGAGGCTAAAATCGCGGGGAGAAGATCATGCGAGCGACTGCTGCGGGACAGTCTCGCGTGTGGTCGCCGCGGGGCGCGTTTCGCTTTACGGAATTCGAGAAACGAATCGCTAACTTCCGATCGATCATTACCCTCTCTTCGGCTCCTCGTTTTGCTTCACTGTTCGCGGTCGCTTCGACGATCCGTATGAGTAGATCCGCTGCTGCCGGGCACTCGCGGGGGATCTTTCGAACAAGACCTTTGAAATTCCATCCGAGAGTATCTCAATCGAGGACGAGGCGACTCCAAAAGTAAAGCGTGTCCCTCGCTCGACAACAAAGCGCGCTCGGAAAGTAAAAGCTCGAGATTTATCGATCGAAAGGACGTCGGGTATATTAGCGGCGAATTTGGCACACGCGCGTATTTTCTTTCCTCCCGGCGAGCCTCTCGAAAAGGAGATAACGAAGTGAAACAAGTTTCTTCGATTTTACTCCTTTCCTTCCTTTTCTCTCACCTTCGCTTTTCCCTCTCTCTCTCTCTCTCTCTCTCTCCCTCTCTCTCTCTCTCTCTCTCTCTCTCTCTCTCTCTCTCTCTCTCTCTCTCTCTCTCTCTCTCTCTCGCTCTCTCTCTCTCTCTCTCTCTCTCTCTCTCTCTCTCTCTCTCTCTCTCTCTCTCTCTCTCTCTCTCTCTCTCTCTCTCTCTCTTATCCGGGTTTCACTTTCTCCCTCTCGTAATATGCTCCCAGCGCGCATTCAGACTCGTTCCGATTTTTCCCTGTCCCGCTCTCGCCCTCGCTCCCGTTCGCGTCCTTCGTTTTTTGTCCTCGTTACTTCTTTCTCTCCCGAGGACGAAAGAGAGACAGAGAGAAAGAAAGAAAAAGAGAGAAAGAGAAAGAAGAGCAGAATATGACGCAGTCCCCGCTAACAACGCTGAAAGAAGCTACCCCAGCGCCAGGCTTTGAAATCCGCCAATCTCCGCTTCTTTTTTCTCTCTGCTCCTTTCGCCTCCTACTCCTGCGTTTCCGAGAACTTCTAAAAGCCGCGCGAGCAAGCGCCTTCTTATAATAATTTTACGACGTTATTGGCTCTTCTGCAGCGCGCGCGCGGCCCGTCGAGCCTCGTATTTCTTACGATGCTGACATCGATACGGCGGAAATTAGGGCATAAAAGGCCGCATTAATGGCCGTTTAACATGACGTTCAATGCGTGATCGACGATGACCGACGATGCAGTGCCGCGGCCTAATCGGATAGAACGTCCGTTACAAATTACGGCACGCGGAGAAGCAGAGCGCGCAAACGCGGGCATGAAATTCAAATGGGGAACGGTAGCGCGCACAGTTGCGCGATATAACCTCGCACGAACAGCCGTACACGGCAGCAATGAGAGTAAATCGCTATCGGCTCGGATCTAAATTCGCGAGGGAACAATTAGCCAATAAATCTCGCGCTGCCCGTCTAACGATTCGGCTATTTTCGTCGCTCGACGCTGTAGATCTTTGTCGAACTATAAAGTCGAAATTGAAAGCGTTACGAAATTCTGCTCACGGTCAGCGGCGCGCACTTGGCGTGTAGGGAAATCGCGGTGAATCGAGTGAAAGCCGTGTATTTAAAAGCCGTAACAAAAGAACTGCTAGAGTGCGAACGTGCACGAGCGTAATATGTCTCCCGGCGAGAGCCGAGAAAAGTCCGGCCTTAATCAGCTCATAAATTTCGGTCCTTATTTACATATGAGCGCTAAAGATGGTAATTTATATAGCGCATATAAGGGCCGCGTAATGGTGGCCGCCCCAAAAAGAGAGAACCTCTGTCCCTCTCGCGGCAACGTGTCATTACGCGTTTTTCGAGCGCAATCGCGGGAATTTTCGTGCGCAGATAAGCCGAGATAAACTTCTCCCCGACACGCCGCGGACGTGCCCCCCAACGGTACGGGCACTTACAGGTATAGGTATATACAGAGGGAGATCGGGGCTGGCTGCATCGGGGCCTCCCTTTTTTCTCGTCTGCGCAGCACGCGCGGCGTGCCGTCGAAGTATAGAAAAGATTCGAAGGGAGGCAGCTGCGGTACTCCTCCTAGCGCGACCTTGACTCGCGTTCCCTCCTCTCGCGCGCGGCGCGCAGCGAAATCCTTCTCGTAAAAGCTACACGTGCGGCTGATCGGCCTGAGCCATGACACCGCTCTCGATGAATCTCTCGCCCTATATATGCCTCTTTCGCTCATGTAGTCATATCTCCCTCTCTCTCTCTCTCTCTCTCTCTCTCTCTCTCTCTCTCTCTCTCTCTCTCTCTCGTTCTTTCTCTCGTTCGCGCGCGAGCCACGGCCTTTCTCTTTCGTTTCAGCACCGAAGCCCCCGACGAGGTGCATTGACTCCGGCGTGTCGAACTACGTCAGCGCGCTGCGATCAGCTGATTTTCTCCACCGCGCGCCGCGGCTGCCTTTTTCGAGATTTTTCGGAAACGCGCGGAAACACCTTACACTTACCGCAGTCTCGGCGTACAGTTTCGCGCGCGCTTGAATTGATGAGCGCTTTCGAGCAGTTCATACATAAAAACATCGCGAGAAATCGCTGCGGAAAAAGTAGGTTTGCAGCCATCATTACGAATTCACAAATATAACGGAGAGAGAGCTTCTAGGCCAGTCTATTAGCAACGTCAATTTATTTATGTTATTCCTCGTTCAGTCGGGCGAGACGCTTGGAATCCTTCTGGATGAAAGCCGCGCGAACCTACTCAACCGAATTTCCCGAAGGCGAGCCGGCGGAAAAAGCAGCAGCCGAACTGCAACTTCATCTCTATCTCCTCTGTCGCGCGCTTCCGCCACGCTGTTTTTCAGGCGCCGGGATTCGCGGAATTTCGAGCGCAGTAATCGAGAGGAAGCGAGGGCGCCTTTTGTGTCGTAAAACGCCGAGGAAGAGTATAGCCGATGCAGCAGCCGCCGCGAGCTATATCCTTTAACGTCACTTTTACGAGCTGGTTCTGCACCGCGTCGTCGTCATGTGTATTCCCGCGCGAGCGCGCCAGCGCCAAAAAGAGAGGACAGCACGCGCGCGTACTTTATTAAGGTCGATGCCTCGCTGTAAAAGTCCGGCGTTTGTTTGCCTTTCGATTTATCGCGTATTTTTGCCAACAGCCATTTTTCAGGCTTGCTTTTTCGGAATATAACTGTGTATATTCATACATCGCCGCGGCCTTGGGCAAAAAGAGACGGCGATTCGTTTCGCTCCGATATCATTCCGCGCGCGAAGCAGGAAGCGGCTCTCGGTGCGTCGATGCAAATTCCATTTTTCGCAGGGCGTCCTTGGGCGAGGATAAACCCGCCGCTTCCTCGTGCCGATTACGCAGAGAGAAAAAGTTGAAATATCGATCGCGGTCCCTTATTCGGAGAAGCTTGATGTCGTTGAAATTTATCTTACGGGGAAGCGATCGTATAATACGCGCGTGCTTTATTTGATTGTTCTCGAGAAAAATTCGGCCGATTGACCGTCGTCCCTGCGATCCCATCGCAATAAATCGAAATTTCAATTTGCCGCGTCGTTTGCGCTGCTGAAAATGATCACTGCGAGCCGATTGACAGTCCTTGCGTCGTGTGAGGGATTGCAATGGGGCGATTTTTCACGAAAAAAATTTCACGAACAAGCAATTATCCTCGGTTACACACTGCATTTTTCGAGAAGCTTCGCTCGTTATTATTTTCAGTGATTCGTAACATTAGACCTGAATCATGCAGCGCATCGCTATCCGCTTTTCGGTTATGCTCTACATGAAGTGCTTGTGCAACGCGACGCTTTTGAAACAATGCTGAAACGTTAAAAGCCGACTTGCACTTGCGCGCAATTAGCGCAGGATTAATTATCCCTCGTTCCGCGGGGAAATCGTGCGATCCGAAACGATCGGCGTGTAACACACGTAGAACGGAGCAACGATAACTGATGCTGAAAAAAGCGAGGGACAGAGCGTGTTCGTCACGGGGGAGGGTATTACGTAGAGGTATTATAGGAGCAAAACGTTAGCCGTTAATGCGATGCTCGGTCGCGAGCGAGGGGATAATTAATAATTAATAACGGATAATCGCGGCGATTCCCGTGTGCGCGACCGACCTTCCAGGGGCGAGCGCCAAGTTGCCGTGCAGCAGCGAGAGCGATTGACTGCTCGCGAGCGCGTTCCATTTTGGTTTCACGAAATGCATGTAATCGGCTTGGGCGCTCGCGCGCTCGTAAATAAATCGCCCGTAAATTCCCGAGTCACGAAGATACGAGAGGCCTCATTAAGCTATTGTATCCGCGGATTACATCGTCGTCCCTCTCTCTCCCGGCCACCGCGGTATACCGTTGCCGCGAGTGGAAAAGTCGAGTAGGAGAGCGGCGCAGATAGAAGCGGCCGCATCTCTCTAATCCGGTTGACCGCGCGGACGGGCCGCACGTGAATTGTCTCATTTGAAATTGGCGCGCGAGCGCGAGGCTCGATAGCTTCCTCCACATAAAACCACGGGCTAATAAAGAACTTGACTTACGAGCTGCTGCCGCCGCTTCTTTTTTCGCTTTGCTGCCGTGTGTTGCCACGCGAGAATAAAGGCTGCAACGGGGGCTAGGGGGGGGGACAGTTTTTGCATACGGATATTAACGAGCCATAAGGCAGACACTTTTACGAGGACGCGAGTTTGTTTTATAACGCGCACTGCTTCATTCGGGGTATTATATTTCAAATGTGCTAACTAAGCCGTAGCTCCGTATAAATAACGCGCGAGATTCGACGAACTCCGCGGCTGCAGACGTGCATTACACAAGCGCGACGATCCGGGCGTTCTCCGAAGCGACGCTTGACCGTGCTGCGCGAAATCCCATCAGAAGAAGTTAAATAATCCGTGCGCGAGGGGCAAAAAACAGGAAGTGCTACAGTAAAGACACAATTAAAACGAAGACCGCGAAAGATTCCAGCTGCGCGAGGAAGAATTGAAGCGCGGCGGCGGAAAGTGAAATAGAGCCGTGTCCGTCGCGCGCGGCCGAAGATGACCTTGCTCGTCGCCGTCGCGGGAGACGACGATGATGATGATGATGATGATGATGATGATGTCGGGATGTCGGGGGTGGAGAGTAGAGAGAGGGAGCAGCAGCGAAACGAGAAAGGCTAGAACCCATTGTCTTCAAGGGCGCGCTGTGTACATTGTGAGCCTGCGCGCAGGAGAGGAAAAATCGCGACCGCGATGCATCTTAATTCGCGGTGATGCCATTTTCCGCGGGAAAAAATCGAGCGATAGCGTCGGGCTGGAGCCGTGCGCACGCGAGCGCGCGCGAGAAAGAGAGGATCGTTAACCTCGGCCGTTCCGCGAGGCTGGGGAAAAAATCGAATACGTGTGCGCGCGGTTTAACTGCGGGATTTTGAGATTCCGATTGCGATTCACGCGGCGTTTTAAGCGCGACATTTTCGTTTATAGAGAGCTCGCGCTGTTGTTGCTGTTGTCCGCCTCCGGACACGCTTCGCGGCTAATTGAGCTGCGTCGATGCGGGAGTTTATCTGCCCGGTGAATCACGCCGGCTCCTTCGCTGGAATCATAGATTTATATGTCTTACTGCGCTGCACGTAAAGAGAAGTCGAAATCTGGTTCAGCAAAGTCTGCGGCTGTTGCTCGTTCAGTTGCGTGGAACAGCCAAAACACCCCCGCGCACTCGGCCCATAGTCAGCAGTAGATGAGTCCGCACTGGGAAAAGCTTGAATGTGGACAGTGAGATTATTTTTTCAGTTTTGTTGTGCATTTGAGATTTCACCTTCTCACGGTTTCTTATATTTAATTCGTGGCTTTCCACACCTGTTGACCAAATTAAACGCGCCGTCAAGAGCTTCCCAGCAAAATCCAAGCGATTGCGATAAGAGGCTCGACTTTCCTCTCAGCGTTTTTGTACTGGAAGCTGAGGGAAACGAAGAATCGCGGAGACTCCCATCGTTGGTCGTCGTCATTGTCCTAGGCAGTGAAAACGTGACGAAAGGTGCGCTGCAGCCGGTCACCGCGTTACGCCGGCTTTCACGCTTCGATGGCCGGTCGACGATTCGATCTTTATGGTCGCCTCAAAAACCGTGCATTGCGCGGAGCGACCTTGACTGTGCCCACCTCATCCTCGTCAGCCGGCAGTCGAAAATCGGGACCCTAACATAGATTTAGGCAGTGAGCATTAACAAGCATTAACAGCGGGTTGCATGGAGAGGAGAAACATGTTTGACTATAAAGGCGCGTTGTTTTGCCGATGACTGTCGCAGCTCCTCCAAGACGAGAGAAAGAGGGAGAACGAACCGACGAACCGACGAATCGAAAGCGAAATATAGCGATAGGCTCGCCTATAGTCTCGATCTCGGGGTAATGCTCGGGCTGTTATGAGCGTGGCCACCGCTTAGAGGATGCCGGAGCTCGAGCGCACGGAGTCTCCGAGGTCGGGGCAGCACCTCGAGGACTTGGAGCTGCTGGACGAGCTGGAGTCGGGGCCGAGTAGGCAGCGCAACGGCGCCGAGCGCAGCGTCTCCTTCAATCGGGACGTCCACGTCAAGAGGATCGGTGAGTCGCTGATGCTGCCGCTGCCCATACATCATGGATATGTATGCGCATACACAAGGCCGCGCGCACGTACTGACACACGCAGGGAAGCGCGGCCGCGAGCGACTGAGAGAGAGAGAGAGAGAGAGAGAGAGAGAGAGAGAGAGACAGAGAGAGAGAGAGAGGGAGCCCGAACGTACACTGGTCATCGTACTCCTCGTCGTGCTTCACTAACGAACGCCGAGGTTGCCCCGCTGCTACGCAGCGAACAATGACTTTTCCCAAGCACACCTGTCTCTCCTTCCTTCCTCTACCTCCGCGATATTCTCTCGCGAGAGCGAGCTCAGCTCGGCTACTCGGCTGCGCGCCGCGGCTCTTTTATTTTTCAATTTTCAAGCCGCGCGCTGCAGCTTCAATTTACTCGGTATGCCACCACCGCCAGGCCGCTGCAGAGGCTGCAGTTTCTCATAGCGCTCGCGGAGATTGGCTTTTTGTCGCGGACGCGCGCGAGAAGGGGTTGTTGAATTTGATTTGAATTTTCAGCGCTCGAGGCGAAAGATCGTTAGGGTGGATAGGCGTGAATTACGGGCGGTGCCGTGGGACGCGCGCGAGCCGCCGAGTTATTTTTGAGAATTATTACCGCTGATGGCTCTCCGCTTCTGCGGCTGGAACTTTAATCGAGTTACGCGCGCCCTTTTCTTCCTCGAGCTGCTCTTCTTTTCGATAAATCAGTGCCTCGCAGTAGAGTCGCGTTATAATCCGCGCTCGCGTATCTGACTGATTCGCTCCCGCGGTCCATCAGTTTCGTAGCCTTGCGAGAAGAGGAAGCGACGCAATTAAGACGTTCATCCCATTGTTATCAGCCGAGATTTTCCCATCTCCCAGTGCGACGACGTCCCCAATTACACCACGTGTACCATCCCCCTCTCTCTCTCTCTCTCTCTCTCTCTCTCTCTCTCTCTCTCTCTCTCGCTGTGTTACTCTGTGCTCCATACTCACTTTCTCTCTTACTCTCACTCCGTCTAACTCAACTCTCCTGCATGGCTCTGTGGCTAATAACTCGCCTTGCCTCGCTCGGCTCTGATAAAACGGCCGCCGTTTGTTCACGGCCGATGCCACGCTCAGAGTCGGACTCACTTAACGCATCATTAAAACGATTAAAATCGCGCGATATTTTTTATTAATTACGTAACTAATTGGTTTCCTTAATCTCTATACGTATACACACAACTCGGACACTTGGATGTTGATGATGATGATGATGATGATGATGATAACGATGATTAACCCTTGGAACGATTGACGATGATGATAATCGCTTGCGAGCTCGTGCGAGATAATAATCAAACGCCATAACGAACGTTTAACAAATTACTAATTGGCAATAAAATAACGAAACTATATCAGAGTAACAGATTAATACGAAAATAACTATAACAACATAAACACGTGATATGAACATAATACCGTGGCTCTCGAGTTCAGAGGAATTCCATCAAAATTCGTAGGAGATTACGTAAAAAGCGGAGGGTCGCTGGCAGTTTGAAAAAATGAGCAGGTAAACGACGACGGAGGATTATTATATTTCACTTCATACGAGCGCAAACAGGACATGCATAACGTGAAAGTCGTAATTCACCTTCCAACTGCGTGAGGAGAAAGAATGGAATGAGACGTCGCGGGTCACCGATTTTTACGAGCCAGTCTTTCATAACGCGCGGCAAACGATGACACTTATGTCGAATTTTTCCTCCTAATGAATCTTAACTCCACGGATATTATTTAAACCTCCCGTCATTCCCACAGCTCGGGCTTAGAATAATACTTTGCAGTAATGGTGCCGCACGAGAGCGAGCAAAAATTAATAACACCGCAGAGCCGAAAGCGAGCCATTAGACGGAAATGCCGGTCATTTGGCCTGTCATTAAAATCGGTACTCTCGGGGTGAACGTCTTCCTCGCGTAATGCACCACGTAAACGGATTGTGCGCTTTGCGCCACTCGCTCGTCGCCACTTATGAAATGCTCGCAGATTTTTGCGAACCGCGCGCGGCGGATTGCAGATCATTATCGGCGACACACACGCGCAATTATCGACTCGTCCCGGCAACGTGGATTCCGCCGACGTGTCTCGAGACAATAATCCATAATCCAATCAAATCGTTACATCGCTTCAAAGGGTTAAGAAACGAGACGAGACGTTTCACAATTAGTCGCATGAGAAAGACCGCGTGGAGGGCGAAAAGCGTGTCCGAAAAGAAGCATCAAAGTCGTTTTGGCGTGTCGCAAGACGTAAAAAGCCGCCCGAGCCGAAAAAAGCGCCGGCTACATTCGCACGCGCCTCTGCACACGAGCCGCTCGTAAACTGTTGTACCGTATGCAGAACGCGCTGCACGGTCGTGTGCCATAATCGGGGGACGCCTCGGCATGAACGCGCGGCACTCCTGCTCTCAACTAATTATTAATTGCGTCATTGGTCTTCGTTCCAAGCGCCGCGGCGGTGCATAATACCGTACATAATGGAGGAGGACAAAGCGCCCGGCGGCGGGAAATTTCAACGTCGTGTCGCGCGCGGCCCGGCTTAATTCACTTTACGTGATTAATAATGCGCCTTTGACGACGGAGACGATTGTCACGTGCCGCCCTCGCCACAGTGCTCGTGATTCGCGAATTAATAATTTCGTAATACGTGTCGCCCGGCCAAGATGCGCGCCTCTCTAACACGTATATTACGTAATTACAATGTGTTCTCCCCGTCACCGTTGTAAGCGGAGCGCGTGCCCGCGTCGGGCTTCTTCCGCTTTTCGAAAATACCTTCGTCATGCAGTGTTCGATGCTGAAAAATGTCAATCGCCGCGGATGGTATCGCAGAACAGACAGAACAGACAAAGCTACGTGAAAAAATATTGCGCAGTTCTTTTACGAGCGACGTGGAAACGAGTCTGCATCAGAGTACAAAGACGTGTATCGTGCCTCGAGACGCGAGGCGAGTAGCATTGAGATGAAAATCGGATCCACGGCATCAGAGCCGCGAGTGATTTTTAAAAGGAAAACAAGACACGAATACGTGTGTTTGCTGAGCAAATAATCGCGTATCTCCGAGATATAGTCACCGCTCTGAGGCTCTTTCAGCGTCGAGCTCTTGGAAAGCCACTCGAACAATAGAGCGCGTCGGCTTTTCTTGTGTAAATACGCTGTTCGAGCCTGCGAGTGAGAAGTCCGACGAAAGCCAGCCCATGTAATACCAAACAATCAACTCTTCGGAGCATAATCGCCGGGGATAAAACGGACACGCGAGTCTCCAAACGAATTTCCAGCGCGCACGCGCACTGAAGACACGCTTGTATTGCCGGCCATTAAGCAAAACAGCCATAAGGAAGTTGTTAATGAGAGGGAGAAAGAGAGAAGAGCGAAATCTCGAGCGCGGTAGCGGCGGCGCGCAGGAAAAGCCTAGACAGCACAGTATAGAGCGCAACGAGCTCTCCCGCCTGCGAGGCCGATGATACAGTGTCACTGAGCGATTTCTGTGGATCCGGCGCGCGCGCACTCGGGCCGAAATTAATGGCCTCTAAAGCCGGAGTAAGTATCGCGGCGTATTATTTTATAGTGACATACATCGGGCTTTACGAGCACGCGCCGCCGCCGCGAACCGCAACCGGAAGGGCATAGCGCACGGAGAGAGAGAGAGAGAGAGAGAGAGAGAGAGAGAGATGAGAGCCCTTCTTAGCCGCTCCTGCTGCCTCCGTATAATCGAATGGCCGGCTCTCACGCGGCGTGGAACTGACCCGCGCTGTAAATTTCAAGCGCCGCCGACTTTTTAAGCGCGATCGAGCTGAACTGCGCGATCCCCGCGCGCGTAATTTGATTGTACGGTGAGCGAATCGCTGCGTGCGCGAGCCGGGATAGAAAGTCTACGAGCTGATGAATTTAGCATCGCAAGAAATAATTTGGGTTTCTCTAGCGAGGGGTTAAAAGGCCGAAGGGAGCACATACAGTACTCGGGAGAGCTATTACCGACTCTCTCTCTCTCTCTCTCTCTCTCTCTCTCCTCTCTCTCTCTCTCTCTCTCTCTCTCTCTCTCTCTCTCTCTCTCTCTCTCTCTAATAGCGCGCGCTTGCGAGAGGAGGTGAACGTCTGAGATACGGAGTGAGAGAGCGCACAATTGAAATTCGGCCCGTAATACTCGCTTCTTTCCTATAGACACCGGCGGCAGCTACTCTTCGACAGCGCTCTATCCGCTGTGCACCGAGGGGGCAACGAGAGAGCGAGCGAGAACACATTCCGCACGCTCAATAACGGGTTAATCGAATGGCGGGAAATTTGAATTTACGGCGAGCCGTAAACCGAAGCCCCGTTTGCGCGTCGAGAAAATTGCCTCCTTGTTCGATATCCTTCTCGCCTACTCCCTCCCCAGCCGCCGCCGCCGCCGCGCCTCGTTCGCCGCCTCTATATATTTTTCTCTCCCGCTCTCGAGAAGCCGCCTGTTATATTGCCGGCTTTATGCGAAAGTTCGAGACTCGTAGCAAAATTAGCCGAGCGTTTAGAGAACTCTTTCTCGCTCTCCGCGTGTGTCCCCGCGACTAAGAACTTTCTAATACAATAAAGCCATAGAGCTGCGAGCGAACCTCTCTCGGCGCTGCTCCTATACACTCTGGCCTATATTACAGCTCCGCGGGGCCAGTTACCGTTTTCCGCTTCTTCAAAGAGCGACTTTTACCCTCGGTCGCGTCCTCGGAGACACGTCCTCGCAGCTGTGCTCTGCAAAAACATATGCCATTTCACGAATAACACAGCCGTGCGCGTATCCGAGGAGAATCAGGAAACACAGCCGTGACTGAAGCGAGCGAAAAAACACCGCCAACGGATCGAAAAAACACACAGCGTTGCGTGTATACGCGCCGGCGGCCTGACCTCACGCGCCTAATATAGTAGTTAAGTCGGGTGAATCAGCCGGAAAGAGCCCGGTAAATTGGATTCCCGAGATTTCCACCACTCGAATAACGCTCCCGAGGTTTTTTTCCCCTCTCCCGGGCCCGGCAGCATCAGGGATCTGTCAACGAACAAGAGAAACGAGTATGGCGCAGCTCTCGTTGTTCCGAGCATCATGAGCGCGTCTGTGGAATCACTGGTCAATGACACTATATAGAATTGGGCTACTTATCCCCTGATTGAGAAATGGAGAAAAATTCGCTGGGTTATCCCCCGTTGGTAGCCGGCGATTCTTATCTAGCGAAATGAAAACGGCCGCGATCTCGAACTCTCGTTAGATTCGGCGAACGCGAAGACGTATTTCGATTAAAGACATTATCTGGTGTAGCTCGCGCGACCGAATCCGCTGTCCTTAAATTATGGTATCAAGTCCTCGATTTCCCCTCGAGAAAAAGAACGGCAGGAAAACGGGGGGAGCAGAGCGCGATCGAGCGAGGATCTCCGCCTTCATCCGATTAGAAGCGAGCAGCGGATTAAAAGCGAGCGCTTCTCCGCCTCTATTCTCTCTCTCTCGTCCTTCCTCTTCCATTTTTTCCCGATGCTCGCCATCAGGCGTAAATCGCGCAGCCCCTGCGCTGCGGTTATTCCGAGTAGGCGCGAAGTGAGTCGAGCTTGTTTTCGCGTCGAGTATTTACCGAGCTGACTCTCTGTCGCGGAGGAGACGCGACGCATACAAATACTGCGCGATTATCGTTCAAAGCTAGATCGTAAAAAACGTCCGCACGATTTTACGAGCCTCGAGCGAGCGGGCGCTAAATCAAATCGGACAAAAAGCGCGTGTCTTTGTGTATTCGAGGAGGACTCGCGCGAGAGTTCGTAATTTTCAGGGAGATATGAAACCCGTAAAAATTGTATGGCAATCATCGACGCGCGTAGGCACACACGCACCGGTAACATAACGTGGAGTTATTGCAGTCGAAAAACCGTAAACGTCAAATTAGAAACTCGGCGTGTACACATAAACAGCGAAGCCGGAGGAATTCCCGAACCTCCGGGCCGAAAAACTGTCGCGTTATCTCCCTCTGGCTCTTGACAAAAAACACCAATTATGCACTCGCCTCATTTCGGTTGCGCCGCCGCGATATAGCTCGGAAAAAAGTTCGGGCACTTCGTCATCTTGTCATTCGATTGTGCATGCGTGCCCGTGTCCTCGATTTCGCCCGGCGATCTATTGCACTTACCGCCTCCGTTTCATCTCGGTGCGTAATTCATCGAGTCGCCATTTTTCGTACGTCACGCCTGCATCGATCACGGCTGCACTGCATGTTGCCCAACGATATCCGCGCGCGGATTCCCAGAATCGCGGCGAGAGTCGTAGCGATGAAAAGTGCGCGGCTTTCGAGACGAATTTCGCCAGGAATGGGCCGATTGGGGGAATAATGGCTCTCGAGAACAAAAGATAATGCGTCGTGACCTGAAATCATACCGGTACCCGCGGCGATCGCGTACAACGCGCAGTATTTTTCATCATACACGAGTCCTACTTATATGTATTGGAGGATGCACCTTCCGCAAATTACGCACACATCGCGCTTGTCCGAGATCCGACCGGTAACTGTGAACTAATAAGTACCGATGGCGCGCGGTAAATTGCCAGGGTAGCCGCGCGCAGTCAGGCGGTAATTCTTCGATATCGGCGTTCAACCCCGTCCCAGCGGACGGATCGCGTGCGACCTACAACCCGCGGAGTCTGCCGGAGGAAAAGAGCCGGAGCGAGAGGCATCGGGGGGAAACAACGAGGAAAGGAACGCGCGCGGCGGCCGGAAAAAAGGTTCGGCTTTCTGTTGGCTGCCGGCGCGCTCGGCCGACTTGCAGAGCAGAAAAACACCGTTGCTCGCTCGCGGGTTAGCAGCTCACGTCCCTCCGCGTGCGTGCGCGAGCGCAGCTACGTACCTCGACGCGAGGGAGCAGTAAACGCGAGAAGAGAGAGGGAGAGAGAGAGAGCTGCAGGGGTTACAAGGTGAAGCGCGAGCTTGAGCGTGAATACAAATTAGCAGCGCGGCCGCTAATAATTTATCCCGCGAGCCGTTGTAAATATGAGCGCGCGGCTCGATTTCACCTTGCCGCGGAGCTTCTTCGTTTCTCCTTCCTCCTCCCTCCTCCTCCTCTGCTTCTTCTTCCTCGTCCGCTCGTTCCATGCGGGGCCTGCGTGCGCGCATGTGGATTATGGACGTTAAGCGGGTCGCTTTAGCTTATCACGCGAATAATTATGTCGGCCTTTAGCTCGCTCTCTGTCCGAGCGATATCGCGGCTATGTACTTGAAGGGCTGTTTATGCTGCGCGCCGGGAAAATTTTAGGTATTTGCTTTTACGGCAGTTCTTTTAACTTCCTCCTGCGCTCGAGATATAAATAGACGCCGTCCACCGACCCAGCCCCCCGAGGGGGACAAATTATGAGGCGACGAGTTGAAAAACCCCCTCGAAATTGAATTATCAATCACCGCGAGGAGAAAAAGCAAATGCAAGTGGCGTGACGTACGCCGACGAGGGAATAGCCCGGCCTACTTTCGCGGTGTGCTTTGAACTCGCGAGGTGGTCCGCTTTTTCTCGGACACGGGACGCATAATTCGGCCTTTCTTTTTTCGGCGGCCTTTTTGCCGGTCCCCCGTAATGTAAGAGCTGATGGGGTACAAGTTGCTTCCGACTGTTGATTCGAGATTATTTACGTAAGTGCATACTCTGCAGGTACACGCGCAGGAGGAAGCAGGATGGGAACCGATGCAAGTGCAGCCAAGCTTTTTGTACACGGGGAATTTTATAAGAATTTTATAAGTAACTTTTGGCGTAACTGGATCGTTTTTGCCGCCACAGCTTCTTAGACGTCAAGGCGTCCCTCGCGGCCGCGCTCGCTCCAAAAAACGAGATCGTGTCGCCGCGCGAGCGGGCAGGAATATCATTTTCTCAATCGGCAGGAATACGAGTATAAAAGAGAAAGCTGCGAGGCTCAAATAAGCGGGTAATAAATAAAGGCCAGCGCACAAGCTTGCACGTACGTGCACAGCCGATGTCGATATGAGCGGACGGACCTTATAAAGGGCGCATTAATACGGCCGCGATTTTTGCCAAGCTAAACTATTATTTCGAGTCGTAAAGTCGGGGCAGAAAAGAAAGCAAGAGAAAGAGGCTCAGCATCGGCCCCTTCCTTCCTCGTCCGCATAGGAAAAAGCGACGCGCGTCCCTCGGGGGGCCGTGCGTGCGAACGGCACACGCGAAAGCCAGCGACATAAAGTTGTGTCCCGTCTCGCTGGAAGAGAACATTGTTTACAAAACGGAGCGGCGAGAGTGAGCGAGAGAGAGAGAGAGAGAGAGAGAGAGAGAGGAGAGAGAGAGAGAGAGAGAGGATCGAGGCAGATCGAATGAGAGGGTTCATGCAGACTACTCCTCCTCCCACTTTCGAACGGGAGGGGGGGAGATCCGGGCGCATATGCGATCAGGTCCGCCGATAAACGGCGTTTTCTCCGCGGCGGCGGTGCTCTTTCTCTCTTTCTCTCCCTCTCTCTCTCGGTCATTATGCGCCCGAGCACGTTCCTTCTAAAGCCCGATGCATCGCGGAAACTAGCCGCTAAAAATCCCCCCGACCCCTTCCCCCGCCGCCCGGACAGACTTTTATAGACGCTGCACACGATACTCCGCCCCCGTTCGCTCTCTGTACCGCGCACGTATATTTATACCCTGTATGGGATGCGGGATATGGAGGAGAGCGAGATGGGATTTGATTTTCGCAGAGAGTGACACGCTCGCGCGATTCCGCTTGAGATATCGCGGCGCAGCCGCTTTCTTTCGCGATATGAAAATTCGGATAAGCTTCGATTCGTGACGCGGGGATGAAGTGCTTGCGAGCTTTATCTGATTGTTCAATAAAGCTCCTGTCGCCCGGCCGCGTGTATTCGGGGATTTTATGTGCGTTATTGTCGAATTTTATTGGCCCTGCCTGCGGGAACGTGCGAAAGCACGGCTGCGCGTAAAAAAGCCGTCGCCGCGGCTAGTACGAGCGCGATAAATTCGAAGGCAGTTACAGGTCGAGATAAGCGCGCGACGCGTGTGTAGTTTACCTTCGTCACGCCCGGTTTTGGAGGTTCCCGGAAGTAGAAGCGATCTCCGCGATACGCGATCGGATTATGCGAGCGGCTCCTCTTCGCTCGTGCGACACTGCGTGGATCTCGCGCAATCAGCCGCTTGATTCGCGAAATTGCCCGAACAAATGTATTCATTAAAACGAGAAGATACGCGCGGCACTTCAATTTTATTTCTCGAAGATAGCCTAAATCTACTCGAGCCTCGAGTCGTCGCGTTATTTCTCTTGCATTACGGAAGAGTGCATGCATAAATAACAAGCAGATGCGATAAATTACAGGCGCGTACAATTACAGACGCATATCTTGATGAAGCGGCGGCGATCCACTTAAATTTTCACGTTAACTCAGAGAGCGCACTAAATCCTTCTCTCCCCGCGCATTAGTTCCGAGCGCGCTCGCGCGCATACGGAAGACTCGCGAAATTGAAATCCCCGGGATTTACAACGCGCGTACAAATTTCCGCTGGCGTATACCTGCCCACTTAGTACTTACGCGCCGGGTAATCATCGGCGGCTCGACTTTTCCCCGTTTTTCGCCTCTCTCGATACAATTAATAATCGCCGGCGAGCGCAGGCGGCAGAAACAGAAGGCATTAGCGCTCTCGCCGCGGCGGAATGCGCGCGCGGGCATTCCGATGCCGGGCAGCGGCAGTCCGTGAACTCGCAGATATATATATATATATATATATATATATATATATA
>JAZHPH010000150.1:128555-145687 GCA_037356405.1 Nasonia oneida
ATGTGTGTGCGTGTGTGTGTGTATCTCCCTCCTCCCTCTGGCGCGCTCTTCGGCGCACAGTCTAGTCGCGGCGGATGAAGCGAGCCCCCTAACACGCGCCGAGGCGTACCGCGGCAGCCGCGGAAAGAGCAAGAGAGAGCTGAACCGTCCTCATGGTGTACGGGTACGTGTGGAGCCGCGCACGTCGGTCTGTGTGCGGAGAGAAAACCGCGAAAGGTTTCTGCATGTAGGCTCCTGCTAGTTCTCTTACACTCCGCGGCCGCTATGTATATCTCCCGGCTGACCGAGGCAATGGCAGAGAGATAGCTCATAAGATAGTCGCTTTAAAATCACGGAGAGCAGCCCGCGCGAGCGCTCGCGCGGGGCCTTATGAACGATTTATGTTCAATTAAAGCGCCTTGCAATCTGACTCCGATGGCCGCGCAGCTTTCTTTCTCCTCCGCTCCTTCTCCTTCACCGTCTTCTTCGTCCTCCTCCTCCTCTCCTTCGCTGCAGTGCTGCTGCTGCTCTCCCTCCGAGCGGCTCAATAAACATATTTCTTTCTCTCCGCGCGGCGAGTCGGCTTTTGCTGCCGTCGCGGCTCCCGCGAGACCCGCTGCAGGTGCGCGCCTGTACGCGTGCGCTTCCTCTTCCGCGCGCGGGTACCGGAAGTTGCTCGGGAAAAGCGACCCACACCCCCGGGCGAGACACGCGAACATCGTCTCTAAGATCGGTCTGCAAACGATGCGCGCACCCAGCTCGCAATATCGCTCCTCGGGAGCGAAGCTCGGACTCGGCGATAGCATCGGCCTCGGGTAATTGAGACGTACGAAAAACCCGTCGCTGTCGTCCGCTGCGCTCCTAAGAGCGCGCCTGGCATGGAAAACACATCGGCGAACTGTCGCGGCACATAGATATGCATCTGCGCGAGCGGCGAGCGCGCTTCGCTATCGTCGATAGACATCGTAAAGCATCGGGACGTGCGCGCGGCCATTAAGCTCGGCGATCCAGTTTTTGCGGGCCAGCTCTTAGAAGGAAGCGCACACGCAACTGACGGACGTAAACGATCGGTTATACTCTCCCTCGTAATCATACGCTGCGTGCGCTGTGTAACGGCGCGCGCCCGCCTGATTTGCGAGCGTCGCGCATGAAAGCGAAGTGCTCGATTTATACCTGGACGCGCATTCAGCTAAATTTTCTATCGGTAGCTTTATTTCGCTCTCGTTTTCTTTGCCGCCGATGCTCATCCTGTGCGCGGAGCGCGCGCAGTCGTTATTAATAATAACGATCTCGCCCCCCCCCCCCGCCCCTCTCTCCTCACGGAATAGAGTCCCGACAGTAAATTACGCGAGTGCGCGCGTGTCCTTAAATAGGATTTAGAGACTCAATTTACCGGCTTGATTATCCTCCGAATGACTCGATAAATATTCCGATTTTTCGCGAGATTGTTAACTCTATCGAGAGAGCGAGCCTGATGATTAAGCGACGTGTGTGGCCGAATTTATCGCGTTTATTAACTTTCAAGTTTTCCCTTTCATAAATCCACTCGCTCGAATGTGTAAATAAAGCAGCGTACGCAAACAAATATCGATTATATATACTCGAAATTAGCAATTCATCGGCCGGGAAATTACGAACATAATGACCCTTCCAGCGATTCAACTACTTTTCAATACGGCTCGCGTAAACCCAGCTCTCTCGCGTAATAGGGAAAGCCGAGCGCGGCTGGCGGGGCGAAATCCGGTGCAAAGAGAGGAACGAAAAATGTCAGCGGCGCCTCGGCGTAAACGTCACTTGCCTGCGCGCGCGCTCGAGAGCCGATGCAAATGGATGGCTCGCACTCGCGCGGTGAATAATGTCAGATATTACAGGCGTTTTACGAGCCGATAATTGCCCCGAGAAGAATAGCGCGCTCCTATAATAAAGCACAAAGATGCCGGAGCTTTTCTCATTTTCATTTTCGCTTGATTAATTTCCACTCGAGCCCAAACTATTTATCTCGCGCGCGGCGGAGCTTTCTCTCCGCCGGCGAAGAATGAGCGTCTTCGAAGTTATGCAAATAGCGCGACGTGAAACCGATTACGTAAACGAGAAGAAGATCGTCATAAAGCATAAATTTATATAAATCTGTAGAAAGTTCGCTGGAATTTTATGGGGCCGCGGACACGCTCCATCTCCGCATTGATTCCGGAGCGCGAAACAGTATATAATACAGAGCCGAGTAATATATGCCATAGGTGCAGACAGCGCTTAACGGTTCTCCGCGTCCACGCGAATCCGTGTCAAAAAGTGGCAAGCACTTTTCGGCATCGCGATTATGTTATGAGATTCCAAGTGTTTTTAATTAGAAAAAAAGCGCAAATCGACGGCGATTCATGTAACGCAACACGCGCGGATACACACAGCGACGACGGAAAAATCGACAACGCAGCTTTCCGATTCAATTAATTTCTCTAAAAAATCCGCCTGTTATAACGGAATTTCGCTTGCTCGCGCTTGAGATAATCCTCAAAGCAGCGCGTACCTGTGTACATTCATCGCGTCGGATCGCTCGCTCGGCGAGAATGACGGATAGCGATCGAGCGCGCGCAACCCGCGATGAATTATTCGAGACCCGTCTCTCGCTCTGCGAAGCTCTCCGGGCTGAGTAATGTGCGAACGCATACGTGCACATAGGCTCTAGGAGGAAACTGCTCCGTGGCTTGTTTTCGATAATTATTAATCGCGAGCGGGCTCTTTCCGAGGCGAATTTCGAGCCTCTATCAATTATCGCCGATTGTAATCGATCAAAATCGGCTGCTGCAGCTTACCCCCCCCCCCCGTAAGCTAGCTCATGTGTACATGCCGCCTTGTCTAACGCGATTTTGCGCGCTGGAATATTGATTCATCAGCTCTCGACTGCAAATAATCTATTAGCTGCAGCGAATTTAAAATTAAATCATCGTCGGGCGGTTACGCGCGCCCGCGGATTTAATGGACGGCTATTATGATCGCGCGGGAAAAAATGATTGATTCATAGGAGAGGCACTGATTTCTAACTCAAACACTAATTACTCATGATCTCTCCGCGATCATCAATAAAAACGTTGTGCGATCGAGCCTACGCTGAGCCTTGATTTTTCCTCTGCCTCCCGCCATTCCGCCTGAAAATTTCGCAACACGTGTATACTCGCTGAGTAAAAAGGGAAAAAGCGAACCGCTCTCGGCTGGGAAAACGTGCAAAATCCATTTGCATCGGCTGTAATTCGTGCATGCTCGAAATCCATCGGCTCCTCTCGCTTGCCGACGCGAATTCCCCTCCCTGCCGTGGTAGCGGTGGCGGATGAGCCTAGGGGAGACAGTCGGAACATGCAGAGAGCGCATTGTGGCTCGCCATCGTGTTAGCGGCTGCCGCTACGCTAATCGCGCAGCGACCTCTTTTCCTGACTCTCCTGTGCGAGCCCGCGCGCGCGCGAGAGAGAGAGTGAGAGAGAGAGAGAGAGCAAGAGAGAGAGAGAGAGAGAGGGAGAGAGAGAGAGAGAGAGAGGGAGAGAGAGAGAGAGAAGCAGACATCGAGGATTATTCGCGCGCACTCCAGCTGCGCGGCCGCGCCGTAAATTACGTCCACACGCAGGGTTTCCTGTCGGAGCTTTTCGCGATCCTGTTAATTACGGATAATTTCCTGTCGATGCGCCGCATAAATGATTGCACACACGCCCGCGTACGTGATGCTGCGGCAGCAGACGTACAGCCGCGGCCGTTGATTGGCCAACGTGCGCTGCTCGTGCGCCGAGAGGACGATGTCCGCGCGAGCTTCTGACCTTTGCGCGTTTACTTACGTATCGGAGGGAAACTCCGATTTTCGCGGATACCCGCGCCGTCTCGCCGTTCCCGGCATTTTCTACTTGACGCTTACTCTTGCGCAATAGCTCGGCGCTTCCATCGATTCGATTTTTTGCTCTTTCAATTAGCTAATGCGATTTTTCGAGCGAACCTGGTTGGATAACTAATCAACGGCTTGTAGATAAAAATGCGCGAATGGAAACTATTCCAGGCGAGAAAAGCGCAATCGAGAAAAAACGACAGACAGGTTCGCTGGCAAGAGACACCTTACATCATACGCAAAACTGGTTCCTCAATGCTCTCCGCTGCAATAATGTTTCGAGCATTTAGTCGCTCCCGCCGCCTCAAAAATCGCACTTTCACTTTAAGTTTCGAATAAACTTTTGAGAGTCTCTCTCTCTCGTGTGAGTGTGTATCGAGTGTCTGAAATATCGTCTCTCGCTCGCGCACTCAGTCTCTCTCCGATAAGCGAGCGGTGTGCGTGAGTTAGCCGTCTGTAGTTCCGAATCGACCCAAACGGCAGGGACTCTCGTCGACGGAGAGTACAACGCTGGTAACAAGGTGTGCGCGCGCGTACGTGCTCGGCTTCCTTTGTAGTTTGTACGTCGCCGCTTCAGCCGGTCGGCGCCTCGTTATAAGAAAATGAGAATTAAACGAAACAATATATAAAGTCGTGATAAACGTGCGCGACTGTGCTGCCGCAACCGTGATTTTCTCTCGTCCTCTTCATTATTCGTCTCCCACTCCAACACTGTGCTCTTGCCTTTTCTCATTACCTTGTTTCTCTGCGTTTTTAGCCGCTGCGCACATTGGCATATTGAATAATAAATCTGAAGGAGGCTGTCGGACAATAACTCGCGGCATCGAAAGCACAGTGGTCCGTGTGCGCTTTCGCGCTGCCCGCTGCATTGATAATGGGTATAACCGCGTGAGTCCTTTCTTCGGGGGGAGATATCGATCCGCGCACACACCCGCCGCTAACCTCCGACCGATCACATGCAACCGCCTCTAGTCTTCCGTTCGCGCTCGGCTTCCTTCCTCACTTGTCTGCACCGCGCCGGCGGCACGGCGACCGACGGAGATCGGGGTCGCGTCGATGTCGGGCCGTCAGTCACGTGGAGCACGCATCGATGCTCGGCTACTTATATCCGCTGCACGGCTGCTCTCGCGTGCGCATAAAGAATAATCGCGGCCTGTGTTTGTGTGTCATGCGGAATGCGATTTCCATTATCATCCGGCCAGATGTGAAAGCGCGATTCCAGCCGGCGATTGTCCCCGCGAGCGAATATGAGCCGCTCGTGCCGCTCACGAGTCTGGCTCCTTTCCGTCCGCAACTTGCTATGCAGGTCCCTCGACTAGAATAGTCCCTCGAGTAAACTCGCAAGGCGAAAATTGATGGAATTTCCCCCGGACGAAGCCGATTCTCAGACGCATTTTAACGCTGCGTGCATTCTCTGCTGTTTCAGGACGTGGTGCGCCGCACGTGACCACGGCCCTCGTCGGCGATGGCGAGAACAGGTTTGTGACGACGCCGGTGCGCAAGGAGAGCATCAAGGCTCGCAGCAAGGAGGACCTCGCGCAGGAGGCGGCCCTCGTCCTCCAGCAGGCGGACAGCCTCGACTGCTTCGCGCGCGACCCGAACGACCCGCGCAAGTACAGCACGCTGCCGACGCCCCGCGGCAGGAGGTCCAAGGAGCCAGCCACAGCGTCCCCCGCGGCCAGCGTCCCGGCCCGGCGCCGGCGCAGCGAGGAGTTGGGCGCGACCCAGCAGAGCCCGCTGCCGCAGCCCCTCGGCGAGAGCCCCACCAGGCCCAAGAAGAAGGCCCTGGAGCGCAGCGCCAGCGATGCGGGCGCGGGCAAAATCAGGCAGACTATCGCCAAGCTCTTCTCGCCCAAGCTAGAGCGCAAGCGCTACGTGAGCCGCAGCCGGAGCGACGCCGGTGCGGCCGCCGGCAGCTCGGCGCACCGCAAGCGCAGCGGCAGCGACAGCGAGGGCTCGCACTCGGGCCGCGCGCGGAAGCCGCTCTCGCCCATCATCGAGGCCTCGCCGCAGGTGCTCGACCCGCAGCAGCAGCCGCAGCCGTTCCACTTCGAGCCGAAGAAGTCGCGGCAGGAGGAGCTCGCGCGCAGCGTGCCGATCCGGCTGGAGGAGCGGCCGGCCAGCGCGGCGGGCGTCGACGAGGTCGACCGGGTCGACGCGAGCATGTTGCACAGCAGCAGGTACGAGCAGCGCGGCGAGGAATCGACCATCCACAAGATGATTCACCGGCTCTCGAGCGACCGCTCGCCGCCGCCCCAGCTGAGCAGGACGATGGTCTCGCCGGGGCCGGGCTTCGGACACAACAACAACCGGCCGTTCTCCTACACGCGGCTCAACAACGAGTCGAGCCCGCCGCCGGCGCCGCAGGCCCTCGGCCAGGCCGACGTCATCTACGCGCAGGTCCAGCTCGACAAGAAGAAGGCGGCCCAGCGCAGCCACTCGGACAGCGACGAGGGCCTCGGGCTCGAGCGCAAGGACTCCTCGAGGGAGAACAGCCCGGCCGAGAAGGAGTACCGCAGGACGGACTACTACAACAACGAGCTCAACGACTTCAAGTCGGCGGCCGCGACGACACGCTTCGGGGACTTTGACGCCGACAAGCCCGCCGGCGGCGGCAAGTACACCTCGACCGTCCTCGTGCACACGTCGAGCGGCCGCGGCCGGGCCGACGGCAGGGACAGCGCCGGCCACGAGTTCGCGAGCAAGACCTCGGAGCTGAGCGCGCGGCGGGACCTGCTCGAATCGAGGATCAAGTCGCGGCTGCTGGCCGACGAGATGTTCGCCGCGAAGAAGACGACGCTCGAGCACGAGATCATCGACAAGCCGATCGTGCCGTCCCCGGTGGTGCCGAACCGCGCGGCCGGCTCGCCCAAGCGCTACAACATGGAGACCTACATCAGCGAGACGCGGACCAACAGCAACGGCGAGAAGTACATCTTCGAGAAGGAGATCCACGACGAGAACGGCAAAGTCTACGGCTACGAGAAGAAGATCACAAACAAGATCCCGGCCGAGGGCTACCCCGCGAGCGAGCTGGCCAAGCCGCGCGAGGGCTACAGCCTCGAGACACGCACCGACAAGTACGGCGACAAGTACATCGTCGAGACCCGCACGCACGGCGGCTACTGCTCCGACGAGCCGCTCAAGCTGGCCGACGGGCCCTTCCGCCGGCCGGCCAAGCTGCGCGGCGACTTGGAGTACGAGCCCGCGCCGCCCTCGGGCTTCCGGGGCTTCGAGGCCGTACGCGGCAAGAGCAAGTCGACGCAGCGGCTCGACGAACTCACCGAGCGGGCCCGGCTGCACGTGACGCGCTCGCACGAGAACCTCAGCTCGGCGGACTACGTGAACGCGCGCGAGCTGCGCAAGTCGCCGCTCGCCAAGCGCCGGCTGGCCGAGCTGCGCGAGGGCCCGAACGACGACTACGACACGGACATCTCGCAGGCGACCAACAGCCAGCTGGAGAGCTCCACGGCGGCCAAGTACTACAAGGAGACGCGCACGAGCCAGTCGAGCAGGTACCTCTCGAGTAAGGCCCGCGCGGCCGACGAGTACGACAGCTCGCCGCCGCGCGTCCGCCACGAGTGCAGCAACGGCTACAGCTCGAGCCGCTACGACTCGGACACGACAGCCGGCCGCGAGTCCTCGCTCCAAGGCTACCGCAGGGAGCAGCTGCGCCACCAGCAGCGCATCTTCGAGGAGGACCCGAAGAAGCCGATGCGCCGCTCGCGCAACCGGCTCGACTACCCCGACGACAGCGACGCCTCGCGCAGCAAGTCGAGCAAGGGCCGGCTCGAGACGTTCGAGGAGGCGCCGCCCCAGCGGCCGCCGCGGGCCCACCACCACCACCACCACCACCACGAGGCCAAGCTGCGACACGCTCGGCACCGCGAGACCCGCGTCGGCGGCGACCCGGACCGCGGCAAGGACCGGCTGGCCGACTCGGGCATCGAGAACGACTACCGGCGCGACCCGCACGAGCAGGACAGCGCCGGGCGGCGCGAGCCCCTCGAGTCCGAGGACGAGGGCTTCGTCACGATGCAGTTCATCAGGCAGGAGCGCCGACACACCGACCGCAACATGAACCTCGGCCAGGCGGACAAGCGCCGCTACGACAAGTACGTCGTCTACTACAACGAGGCGGGCGGCAAGCAGCCGCTGACGGCCAAGCCGCCCTCGGGCGTCGACGCCAAGAAGTACGAGAAGAAGGCGGCCAAGAAGAGCGGCACCATGAGCAAGGTCAAGGAGCTCTTCCGCAAGAAGGAGAAGAAGGCCAAGGAGGAGAAGAGCAAGCGGGCTCTGCGGCCCGCCGGCAGGGGCGCCCTCACCGACGACGAGGTCAGCATGAGGTACCGGGAGTACCGCGGCGACCAGCTCAGGACTGCCAGGAGCGCCAGGGACCTCGAGAGCGAGATCAACGAGGTGAGTGCAGCCTGCAGCTTTTTCTTTCCGCCGCGCGGACAAAGGCGCGGCGCACAGAGGCCGGAGCCTCACGACTAATCACGTCAATTTTAACGGTTCAGCATGTAGAGCGCGGGCCGACTATTTTCTAGACCGTTCTTTTTCTCGATCCGCAAAACGAATATAATTGCGATTCGAATCTCCCGACGTCCTTCTACGCGGCGCAGGCGTGCGATCATCGCCGCGTCGCCCACGCACCAGCGGACAGAGAGAGTGAGACCCCGACGCCAGTAGGCGCTACAGCATCGCGCAAGTGGAACTCTCGTCGCCCACGCGCTCCTCGTCGTCCGCGCGTCGCGATTTTTCGGTCCAGCGAACGAACGCGGAAACACGCGCAGAAGCAAGGCTCTGACCTCGAGCTACCGCGTATCTCACCCCCTCCAAGCGCGTTCGCGTGTGTGTATAGCTATACGCTCTCCGCTCATTGAATATGCGGCTGATGTATTGCGATGCTCCCTAAATGGAATTTCGTAACGGTCCCGGCGGCTGTATCGCGTGTCCCAGGGGGGATTATGGGGGATCTCTATATCCCCGGAGAAAGCGTGGAAATATGATAAAACCTGCAGCTTCCTCCGGCCGATCTTTATTATTATTATTATGGCGATTGATGACCCGCGAGCGCGTGTACGTACATACACTCGCGTGTTCGGTGATTTACAGTTTGTTGTTCTTTTGAATATCTTATTCCGCGAGGATAGGGTTGAACTCGGCTCTTGCGGTATATTTGATAAGCGGCTATCTCGCGAGCGCGGGCTATTATCTCCGCTGAGAACTACATAACTGATATTCGCATTATCGGAACGCATCGTCTCTGCGCTCACAATGCGCGATCGAATGCGATAAGCCGATCCGAATTAATTTCAGTGATCCCCGCCATTAAAATTATATAGATTTTCCGCCAGGCTTACCTCGTTTAATCTCGGGCCATTTCCGAACACAATGCCCGCTCGGTCCTATGAATAACTTGCGGATTCGCATCGCGATGATACACCCTTTACCGTTACGGCGTTATGAAAAGATAAATCAAAAATTACCGAGTCGGCCGGCGAGAGAGATATCATGCCCAAAGTTACAATGGCCGCGCGCGCGCAGATAACAAATTGCACATAAATTGGGCAAAACCGTTTCCGAGCTGCTCTCTTTATTCGCGGCGCGCGAGATCGCATGCCGATACGCGGGGGAGAACAAGAGGCTGCTCTTCTATCGGCAGCTGCGCCGCGGGAGAAATTTACAGTGACCCGATGCACTTTGCACCTCGCGATCGTGTGCGCTCAATGGATCGGGCCGGAGAAACGGTACGGGGCATAAGAATGCGGAGAAGATCGCGAGCGGCTTTGGGCGGAGTCGACAATAGCTGCGCGCCGGACTGAAATATTGACCGGAGCGATGCTTGGCTCGATTGTTCAAAAATCCTGGAGATCGGCCTACTTTAATTAAATAATCAAATATTTATAGAAAGCTGTAATATGCAGAGGAGAGAGCACGGTATGGATGGCATAATAATCAGATCCGACGTTTAGATAGAGAAGACTACCATATCGGCGGCGATTATTGCGCGCTCGGCTCGTATAATCTCGCGGTGGAAAAATGGGCGAATCGCTCGACTGTATAAGCCGGCGCTCGGATAATAAATTCGATATGAAAGACTGCCTCCGCCCGCGCACCGCTAGCCGACATTGCACGTATAGACTCTCACGCTCCGCGTGTTGCGGCTTGCGTCACCGCGAAACCCGCGCAGCTATACAGATACACGGCGCACACAATGTGTGCAGCAGGTGCAGCGAGCGATTGGTCAAGTGAATTCGCGCGAGAACGTATTACTGGTATTGTAAAAAAACGCCTTTCTCCGCGTGACCTTGCTGGTATTCGGATGCTAATGGGGAAAGGCCTGCTTTGCCTGCTTATGATTCGAATATATCTATTATTTATAAATTGTTGTGAGAACAGCGCGCCGCGGCTGATTAGCATGTACATACGCGCCACTTTTTACCCGCCCGCGGCCTGCATTACATGCTGCAGGTAAGCCGTTTTACGCGATAAACTCGCCGGGATTAAAATATTGTTCAGACGTTCAGCGTCGAACGAATCGCGTACTTCCATTAAAGTTTGACGGGCGATCGAGGCGCGCGCGCGAAAATTACTGGAAATTGCGGCTTTTCAGAGGCGCGAAATTGGAAATCCAAAGTCCTTTCGCAACGTCGCGACGCACGTGCGTGCGCGCGATGAAAATACGAGGAGGAACAAGATGCCTATGCAAGCGCACGCGGAGAAAAAGCGAAAGCCGCCTACAATAACGAAACGGTAATAATTTGCATTCTCTTTCTCGCATTCTCATGCTCACATTATAATGCTGGCAGAAGAAAGTGCATCGGCGGTCGGACGACCTCACGGCTGCGCAGACAGCCAGACATCAAAGCTGAACGGCGTATCGGACGAGAAAAACATTATCCTGCGCTCAACAAAAGCCTCATCTCTCGCGAACTTTCTCCCTCGCGAGGCGGCTCGTATTCCCACCGCGCGCTTTCGCGAAATTCAATCGACGCTGCAGCCAGGACGTCTGCGAATTCTGACAGTCGCGCCCGATTAACGATGAAGCGCGCGCGCGCGCGCTCTGTCGCTTCGACGCGCCGCGAGTAGATAGCGGCGACTACGCGGGCGAGGCTCGGCCGGACCGTTATCTACGCTGCGCCGCCGCGGACAAAGAGCTGCTGCGCGCCGCTACAGCGGTACGGCGTGCGTTAGACTGACGGAAATGTGGAATCTCGGGAGTTGTTTGGGTGATTCATGGTCGGGGAGAGATAGCGAACAATGATGGGCTCTCCGGCGTCGAGGCGTAATGCGAGTGTTTGCCCGCTGAATTTCGCTCAATCACGCGCGGATCATCGGGATGGGCTATTAGCCGCTCTCTCGCTACGTGCAGCAGTGCACAGGCTTAAGTGGAGGCCAGGGGAGTTTCGCAGCTGTGCGCGTATATGAAGTTTTCGTACCAGTCATTCGACTCGAATTTAGTAGCTGTTACAAACAGAGAGGAGACAGAGTCGAAAGCGAAAAAGTAGACGACGGGACTCGAACTCGCGGACCCGAGAGCCAGAGGCCTGTGCTCTAACCACTGAGCTAACGTCTACGATGCATCCGAAGCGCATGCATCGCAGTACGACTCAGCTGCTCGACGCTTATTGCTAACTCGTCTCGCTGCTCGCGTTGCAGACGTATGCGTCTGTGACATAGCGTAATTCCGTGTGTAACGTACGCAGCTTTTGCTGGACGATTCTCTTGCGGCGGATTATTGCGTAAAAATTCGGAGAGTCGGAAATCAATGGAAATGATGCGATAGAATTATAAAGTCTGATGAAAGTAATAGGTGGAAGATGATAATTCCAATGGAAGATACTTGTTGCGCACGTTCTCGCGTGTAGTCAAGGCCAGCTATATGTGTATTAATGCACAGCGTACCTACGGTATTAATCGCGAGTGATTTAGGAAACGATAATACGCGCGCGGCCTATTCGTAATCTCGGATTTCAATTATCTGAAATTACAGCTTCGATTCTTTCGGGCCCGGAGAGAATTTATTAAAATTAATTTCTCAATGCATCGCCGCGCAGAGCGCAAAGTGCCGCATTATTTACATCGACCGCATTGCCTCCCAGTTTCCTCTTTCTCCGCACACGACGCGCGGGGAACCTCAATAAAATACACGCTGCAGACAATTTACCCCTTAAATGGAGAACCGCCAGTCGAAAGTTTATCTCCCTGCTCTAATAGACTTGAGTACATTTCGGCGTAGCGAAGCGCTTGGAACTGGGCGTCGCTGAATATTCATGCCTAAATTAATAATAACAATATAATACAGTCGCGAGCGCGAGATCCGCCTAATGGAAATCCAATTTCGTCGACCGACTGATATCGCGTGGCTCCTATATATAGACAGCTGGTATACTCGTGCGCTTGTATGAATAGTATGAATATAACGCGCAGAGGCAGAAAAGTCGCCGAGCAGCTCGCGCGGACTCGCCATCATTAGCATACGCCTTTGCGTTTCGCTATGCTCGCGCGGCTGACTTAACGCAGTTGCGACAGACACCCGGAAAGCGGCCTTTTATCGATAACGTACGACCTCTGGAAAAAATGCCCGAGTGGAAATTCTCTCGCCAATGTTGTGCCGCCTGCGGGCGACACGCGCATGCCTACGTTTGCGCGGCGCAGATATATATTCGGCGATAAATTTAGCGCGTTTTTTCGCGCTCGTTGCCGCTTTATCACGAGGATAATTTTATGCAGCTTGGATTTTTGCATCAGCTCGTTTTATGGAACCATTGACAGGGCGATCATTGCTGGACTTTAGATAGGCAAATGATCGAATGTAAGCGTTTCGCGCAAATTCCGTAGCTCGTTTCGTACGTTTCTTTTTTGTATCCTACGATATCAGCTCCTCGGAGGCAGATACAAACAAGCAAGTGAAATCATCTGCTGAATTGAGTGTCGATGGAGAGCTGGAAACGCTTACTATGTAAATAAACAGTCTAACTATAAATCAGAAGAAGCTGCCACCGATTTCCGGTCCATCGATAGGTTTCCGATCAAGTAGTCAAAAGTTTCGTCGTACACGCGCATAATCTCTATGATAATCGGCCGAGGCGTGTATTCGTTTGATGAATTTTCCTATTAGAGGAAAAGGCGCCTTAATGGCTCTTACAGACACGGCACTCGAAGGCTCCGGGATTTTCTTAAACAAACTCTTGCGCAGTGTCGGTTTTGCATTGCAAATTTTTTCCCATATCGCCCGCATGCAACCCGATACGAGCACTTTAATAAGCATTTCTTTTCGCGTCGAGAGATTTAATGCACTATTATGTAAATTAATACACGGAAAATTTAATAAGCGCGTAATTTAATCCCCGCCCATTAATCCAAAGTGTGCGCTGGGCTCGCCAGCTGTGGTGTACAACGTGCAAAAAGCCATTTTCCAGGCAGATTTTCAAAGCGATAAAATCCTTGATTGTATTCAGCCGTGAAATACGACTCGATAAAAGCTGCTTTACGCCCGCCAAGTTAGCGGACGTTCCGCGCGCTTTCCAAAATCAGCGCTGACGATCCATCACGCGTACAGCGCGAGCAACTCGGCAATAATTGAAAAGCCGCTCTCGAGGCGAACCCCGCTGTAATATAAGTGGACACACAGTGCAGCTACTCCCGCGAATTGACGGGGACCGTTGCATCGACACGTGTACGGCGCCTCGAGTATCCGCCGCGAGGATTTTAATCGGCAAATAATCGGCTATGAGAGACTTTTCGCTGCAGTGAAGAGAGAGAGAGAGAGAGAGAGAGAGCACGCCATGCTATATAAGCGGCGGGCTTTCGCAACGCTCCCGCCGGTAAGCGGAATGCGCATAGTTTCTCAGATAGGAAGATCGATAGGAATCTACATTCGTTATGCACTCTCCCGTGTACCTGTGCACGCGCTGCACTGCTGCACTGCGCTGCGCACACAATCGACCGCGTCTAATTCATGCACTGATTTTCAGTTAATCTCCGATGGCTCGGCTGTCGTAAAACTGCTCTCGGCGATTCGAATTACGCCGAGTGATTGGCCTGCCTCGATTTTCGAGGACGTTCAGGAATTTTCAATGATCGCGACAACATCGAGCCGCGATCCATTAGCGAGCGAGATTACGGCTAAAAGTTATAAATTTAGCCAATTAAGCAGAGCCGCGGGGTGACGATAGCATCGCCGGGTGCTCTAATGCACTCCACTTTTCAACTCGGTCGCGCCCACATTTTTAAAGATGATAGTAGAGTAGAGAGAGAGAGTGCATTCTATGCGCACTTTTTCCATGCTGCACATACTTCCCACAGCTGCGCGCGCGCTATACGGCGATCAATCTCTGCGTAGGTGGTAATTAGCGTGTAATGCATCGGCTTTCGTTACGCCTTGTGTGTAGCAGTAGCTGCTCGCGCGCGGTACATTACGAAAGCCTCGTATCTAATGATCGATGTAAAGCAGCTTCCTAGAGAGGAATGACAGTCGCGAGCGGGATGGGATGGAGCGATTGTATATGACTCGTCTTCCTCTTCCGTCTTCGCCGCCTTTGTTTTTTCCCGGCTTTATCTGACTTTCATGAGAGAGATCGCGCTCTCCGCGTTAAAGCGCCGCCGACGTCGGGCCCAGCTCCTATACGGATTTTACTTTTCACGCCTTGCTTTCTTGAATTGCAGTCTTCCATTCTGCTTGCATTGAGATCCCTCGCCAATTCCTCACACTCACACCGAAAGTGAATTTCCCGAGCAGCAGAAAGCGACTTGCTAAGCGCTAACGAAAACGACGCGTAATTACGGAGTGCGCTCGAAAAGGCCGACAGCGAATAAGTATCTCCAAACTTTGATATGCATCGCGAGGAGAGCGAGCGAGCCCGAAAAAGGAACTTGGCGGCGACGAATCCGCAGCGGCGCGATGATATCGACTTTCGAATCAGCTCACCTGTGAAGCATCGTGTCCGGGCAGGTAGGGAGCACAACAATTCAGCTCTCGGCGGCACCACTCTCACTCTCGCCCGCGCCGGCATCGAAAGTTTCGCCGGCCCGCGATAGCATCGGCCTGGCGCTCTCCATTCTCGAGCGTCGATCCGGCCTTATTAGAATTTATTAGGCCGACTTTCGGCGGCCGGCCTTGTTCCCCGCTGCGACAGAAGTGATATTACTATTGTAATAGCCGTGCGCTTCTCTCGTCATACAGATCGGCGGGCGAAATTAATTTCTCGCGCGGGCGAATTGAAATTCGCTCGATTCGCGTGCTCCCCTTTCACGGCGGTGCGTGCGAGAAAGCAAAAGTGACCGGCTAAGACCGCGGGAGAGAATGGCCCAGAGGCGTAAAAGTAAAAATGAGTTATTTTGCCCAAATCGGCGCGGACTTGTTTCGCGATTTCAGCTAGAAAGCGTTGCGCAACGTGATCCGCTTTTTGGCGAGCGTCAAAGCGACTGATACGAGATAAGTAGAGATTGCGGCTCGTGTGCAGTAATAAAGCGAGGAAAGGCCCACTTTTCGTGATTCATAATTACGTGATGGTTAGATCGCCCGCAGAAAGTAATTAATGCGTCGATAATCGTGGGAATGGCCGAGGTCGCTCTGAAAAAATCGAACTTTCAGACTCGTGCATTCGACGTCTGCAGTCCAGCGAGCGTCGCGGAATTCGTCGGGGGGGGGGGGGGATAAACGAAGCTGATGCGCGCGCGAGAAGATTACAGTTAAGAGGAGCCGAGTGTGGAGAAAAGGAAGATGAGTGCAGCTAGTTTTATGGTAGGCGGACCATTCACACCTCCGCACTTTGGCCGAATAGCTCTTTCGCGCCTGGAAGGCAGACGGGCAGGACGATGGCGCGCGTGCGTCGATCGCTCCTCTAAGCTCTGGGACTAGAAACTGGATCGGCCGTAAAAGCGTTGAGATAATGTTGCCGGCGTTTATCGGCATCCGCGCGCGGATCATCACCGGCCCATCAGAAAAACGCCCATATCAGGGATCGCCGCAGTCTTCTTTTTCTTCTAGTGCGGCGAAATCGCGCGAGAGACACCTATCCAATTAGCGGAGGATTGTTGTAAAAAGCAGCGGGGACTTTTCGAAATTAGATAAACAGCGCGACTGCCGGTGCGATCGGGGAGGGAAACTGGGCGGCCGTAACGAAGCTCTCTCCGCGCGCAGCCGTATAAAACGTACTTAGGAGCGACCGCGCGTTTATTGCTCGGGCGCGAGCTCGGGGGATTAAGTGCGCCAATAACGAGCCGCCGCCTTCTTTTCCCTCTTTGCATCGTCTCTCCTCTTTGTGAGAACAACGACGGCGGCGGCGGCGGCCCGCTCGCCGTACACATTGTACGGCTAAAGAGCCATTTTAGCGGCGCGCGCGAGGAGGTATAAAGTAATAAGACGATAGCGCGCGCGCGCAGCCGTTGAATGCGCGGGATATGGGATTTCCTCTGCCGCGAGGGGGGAAGGGCGAACGCGCAGACGGTCTTTATATTATTTCACTCGGCTGTAAAGTCCTGGACGTGTGCTCGCAGGAGCTGCGCCGCGACGACGACTTCATCCTCCAGCGCAGCGCGAACGCCGGAGGCGGCATTTGAATTTCGCGCGCTTCCGGCCAACCTTCGAGAATAAACCCTCGAGTTTGGTGCCGCAAATTCTCGGCTTGTAGCAGTAGAATAGTCGAGAGCGCGGCGAACAATAATATAGGCATACACGCATATAGGTGCAGGCAGGCTGCAGCGCTTCTCAATCTCTCCCGCGGCGGCGCGTGCGCTCTGCAACGGTAATCTAAGTAGAAAATTATTCACGTGCGCTCGCGAATCATAATTAGCTGGAATTATGCGTATCTAGCGGACGGGGTAGCCTGGCTCTCCTAATCCCAAACCGCAAAGTCCACTCAGCCGGCGGTGCAGCCGCGCGGCATCCGTGATTTTTCCGGCTCCCTTCAACGTGCTCCGCCGCCGCGGCACCGCGAAAAGGGCATCGGCTGCCGCGAGAGAGGGAAGAGGAGAAGCTGCAGCAGCAGCAGCAGCGCATAAAGGAGAATCCTTAAACTGGCTGGAATGCGCTGCCGCCGCTGGAGTCGAGGGAAAACGAGAGCTGCGCGCGCGGGAGCAGCGCGACTTTACAGTCGTAGATTCGCATCTCTTCGACTCGTCTATTACCCGTCTCTCTCTCTCTCTCTCTCTCTCTCTCTCCCTCTCTCTCTCTCTCTCTCTCTCTCCCTCTCTCTCTCTCTCTCTCTCTCTCTCTCTCTCTCTCTCTCTCTCTCTCTCTCTCTCTCTCTCTCTCTCTCTCTCTCTCTCTCTCTCTCTCTCT
>JAZHPH010000150.1:145805-164217 GCA_037356405.1 Nasonia oneida
TCTCTCTCTCTCTCTCTCTCTCTCTCTCTCGAGCTGCAGCCGCTGCTCACCTACACGTCGGGCAGACGCACTCGCGGTTATGGCTGGAGTTCAACGTCATTCGCCAGACTGCTCGCGTATACTTCATTTTTCACACGTGGAACGCTTCGAATATTCTGCAGCGTTCATTCTTCGGCTGAGTCCGTCATTGCGCGTCCATCTCAGCCGTTCTCCCACGCGCGGGTCTGCAAGGACACTTTATTCAAAAATCGAGAGTCAGGGGAACAAATTCACGAGATCGGACGCTCGTTTCGTAATGGCAACAAATTCCAAATATTACGAGACGGGACGGACGTGTTTTTCCCTCCGAGGCGAGAAAAGCTCCTTCCATACGCAACGCGACGAAATTCATTGATAACTGCGCTGCCGCAGCTGCGCGCGCATTTTGTTCTGCGTCCGCTCCATTCAATATCTCGGCTCCTTCCACTCCACAACTCCCGTATCGTACATTACATTCCTCCAGCGCTCTCGGGCTCTCTCTCTCTCTCTCTCTCTCTCTCTCTCTCTCTGTCTCTCTCTCGCGGTAGACCAATGTAAATCGACTTTGGAGCGTACTTGTTAAAGCGTAGAAGAATGCTGTGCCGTTTTGTCTAAGGCTGGGGTCGAGAATCTTTCAATGCCTCCTCAGCGCACATATACCAGTGTAGCTAATCAGCGTTCGCGTAGGGGCTCCATCTTTCCGGATAAGGTATCTCTTGACAACTGCAGACCGTTTCCAATCACTACGGCGAAACGTGTACTGGTAGGTCCGTGCGATGAAGTTAAAAATCATTTTACGTCTGCGCGTGACACTAAGGAGACCTTTTTCAAGTCGATTAACCCGCTTGACCTAAAGCTTAAAACCAATCGCATCCACTATACCGCGAATAATACTATAGTTATAGAAGCAGATAATATCAATGTTGATACACTTCGTAACTGTCCTTCCCTGGCCAAGGCGGGTCTTGCGGGTTAAGGAGGACGAGAAACTAAATCTGCGTGTTATTCACGACATCCCGGTCGACTACTGAAGATGAGATTTTGCGAAGCATTATCGAGCTTCCGGAGTTAGGGCCTAACGACATCAAACTGGTCTCCTTGTACCCGGCGCGAGAGAAAAAATTTAGATCTTGCATTGTCGAGGTTAGTCCGCAATGTAGAAAAGCGATGCAAAATTTGTCCAGGATTCACATCAAGTGGGTGTCTTGCATCGACCCTGTACGCTGTCGCGAATGCTCTGGAGAGCATTCACATGAAAATTGCAAGTCGAAGGATAGGGTGCGTTGTCTTAATTGCGCATCGGCGGGACGCCAGTCTGTTAACCACTCCGCCTTCGATAAATCTAAATGTCCAATGCTCCGAAGCAGGATTGAGCGCAAATCCAGCAGAATCGACTATGGCCGCGATTAGTTTACCGTCTCCTGCTCCGCCGCTTATTAATTTTGCCGATTCTAATGCCGAGTCCATCACCGCTCACCTGTTTGATTTGCAAGCTGTGGTTCGCGAGAGCGATATTCATGTCCTAGGCATTAGTGAATCTTTCCTTAAGCCTTCTGACTCGTCTGTAAGGGCCGAAATCCAGGGGTTCTCTATTCACAGAGTCGATCGCATAGGCCTTGGCCGTGGGGGGGTGGCAATTTACGTCCACAACTCGATAACGGTCAAAGAGGTTTGTCGTTCAGCGCAGCCAGAGATTTATCGGAAAAGGCCCGAATTTCTTTTCCTGGAATTATCTTTTTCAGGAACCAGGATTCTTTGCGGCGTTATTTATAGCCCGCCTAAGGCTGGGTATTGGGCCGATGTTGAGGATGCATTAGTGAACTGCAACGGCTCCTATGATTTCACCATCATCATGGGTGACTTTAATATTGATTGGTCATCTAACTCATCCACGAGGAGACCCTGGCTGACTCACTCGTCAGTTGTCATTTGGTGCCTGTGGCATTCGCGCCTACCCACCATACAAACGATCATTCGCACAGTACGATTGATTACATGTGTGTGTCGGATATTGCCAAGGTCTCCTTCTTTAAGCAAACGCTGGTACCCAGCATATCGAAACACGACATCTTGTTTGCCACGCTCTCGTTCCCGGCGCCTCTTTTCGTACCGACTCCTGTCAGGAGGAGATCGTACAAAAATTTTGATCTGAACAAGCTGCTGAAGGATCTCGCGGATGTTGATTGGGACATCCTCAGGTGGTCCAATGTTATCGATTTCAAGGTCACATTCCTATCAGATGCACTAACGCGGGCTTACGATTCACACGCACCATACAGGGTTTATACTCCTAAGAAACCGTCCTCGCCGTGGTTCTCGCCTCACTTGAAATCGTTAATTTTGGCACGTAATAACGCACTGAGAGACTGTAGACGTTGGGGAGGGTTAAGCGCTGGTGTCCGAAAGCGGGCTCTGGACCGTTATAAGTATCTGCGGAAAATGGTTAAGCATGCTGTCATGGACGCTAAGTTTAATTATTATAAGGACCGTTTGGCGAACTGCACCAACTCGGCGCAGAAATGGAAAATTATCCACGAACTCGGCATCGCAAAATCCGTTGGCAGTGCACCTTTACCCGATACCCCTGACGCGTTCAACAATCATTTCATGGGGGTGCCACCCCCAGTACCGCTGAGCGTTCTTCCTGAGACCACAACACTGGACCTCAGATTTGAGTTCAAGAGAGTTGAAGTTTCGGACGTACTCGAGGCCATGATGAACTCTCATTCAAACGCCGCTGGGACTGACGACATTTCTCTGCGGCATCTAAAGGAATGCTCTCCGATTATTCTGGAACCGTTGGTCAATATCTTCGATTTCTCCCTTCGAACGGGTTGCTTCCCTAAGGCCTGGAATCAGGCCCTTGTACGCCCTCTACCCAAGAAACCGGGTGCTTCTGTGATGGGTGATTTCAGACCGATAAGCTTGATGTGCTCTCCCTCGAAGCTACTTGAGTCGGTTGCGTTAAAGCAAATTTCAGAGTTTGTGCTGGATAATAATATTCTTGCTGCTCAGCAGTCGGGCTTCAGGAAGGGGCACAGTACTCACACTGCAGTAGTACGTATCGCCGATGAACTCAGAGGGGCAATTAATGATGAATGTGTCACGTTAATAGTTGGAATTGATTTCTCGCGTGCTTTTGATTTGGTCAACATTGACATACTGCTGAGAAAGCTTAGTGCTTACGGGTTTTCTGTCACGGCTTGCTCGTGGGTCTCCTCCTATCTCTCCGACCGTTCGCAAATCGTAGTTTTTCCCAATGGCGATGTTTCTGCTCCATTGCGTAGAAATTCAGGTGTACCGCAGGGCAGCCTACCTGAGCCGCTATTCTTCTCGCTATTCATCAACGACCTTCCGAACACGCTTTCTTATTGTGACTATAAATTGTATGCAGATGATTTCGTAATTTTCCTTAAAGGCAAGATCACGGATTTAGAGGAGATTATCTACAAAGTCAACATCGATCTGGATAGGATTTCGCACTGGGCAGTCAATAATGGCCTGATTATTAACGCGAGTAAGACGCAGGCAATGTGGATAGGCTCCCGGGCTTTCATGGGCCGTATTAACAGCAGCATCCTTCCTCCAATCCTGCTAGACGGAATTGCCGTATGTCCTGAGGAATCGTTAAAGGTGTTGGGGGTGATGTTTGACTGCACTTTATCTTGGAGGGCTCACTGCACATGGACCGCCAGGAAAACGTTCGCTGCTCTTTCCCGACTCCGAAGGTGCCAGGGATATCTAACGTATGATGTTAGACTTCTTCTCATTAAGAGTCTCATTTTTCCCTACCTCGACTACTGCGCTAGTTTATTTTTAGGTCTATCTAACGAGTTGTCGCTCAAATTAGGCAGGTGCAAAAATGCAGCGATACGGTTTGTTACGCGCAGAAAGATTTTTGAGCATATTACGCCGGACTACGTTGATCTAGAAATTTTACCGTTTAAGACTAGATGCGACTTTATTGCGCTTTGTTTACTTGCGAAGGTGCTCTCCACTAAGACACCTGATTACTTGGGCGCCTCTCACAATTTCGTTTCGACGGATCGACCAGGCGGAAGCAGACGTTCCCCTTTAGACCTCCATATTGGTCACTTTTCCACCGAATATATGCGCAATTCTTTCCGAATCAGGGCTTGCTACCTCTGGAATCGTCTGCCGACCGTAATCCGTGCTAATTTTAAACAACCGTGCTTCAAAACACAATTGCACAAGTATCTGTTAGGTCCGCGAACATAGTGCAATATAACTTAGAATAAGCTTTTCATGTCTGTATAATTCGTCCATTATTTTTAAATTGATACACTGTATATGTAAATTGTAAATAGCGTTTTTTTTTTACTGGACGGATTCGCTTGCGTTGACTTCATGTTGTTATTTATTTATTTATTTTTTTTTACTTATGTTTTGTTAATTTATTTTAAATGATTTTATTATTGTTACTTTTTTTTGCTTTTTACTAATGTGCTAGGGCTTATTTATTGCCCTTTTCATGGAAATATGTATATACAACGCTATACTTTGTATCTCGCTATTGGCTAATAGGGACCTTGTGTCCTTAGTCATTTAATAAATATATACTCTACTCTACTCTACTCTACTCTACTCTACTCTCGCGGAAGTCCCGAGAGCGCGAAAGATAAGGGGCTGGAGATCCGCACACTTGAATTTGTCCTCGCGTGTTGCTCCCGCGGCCAGATATTCGCGTGTAGCCGTCGATAGGGCCGCTCGCGACGACGAATAGCATCTGCGTGTAAGTACGTGGGCCGTGCAGCCGTCGTCGTATGGGTGCAGTAGCGCAGGTGGCGTGGGCGACGCCTAGCTGTGTCCGCGCGTGCGTCCCCGTGCACGGGATGCGCAAGCGAGATATTCCGAAGGAGCTGGATATTATCTGGGTGGATGTAACGGATGCTGGCGGCGACTGCGACGGATTTTTGCGCGCGTGTGTCGTTGGCGCGAGTGAGTTATTGTGCGCAGCCGGCGCTGGTTATTAGCCAACGATTCCTGGAAACTCCCGTACCCATATTCGATTTTTCTTCGACTAGCGGTTCTTTATCGAGGCGCGTATGATTTACTGCCAGGATCTGCGGCTTTTTCCATCGATGGGCGGGATCGATTTGATGCGGAATAATTAAAGATATAACGTAATCGCAGATAGCATCATCAGCCATACGGATAATTCATAGGCCTCGGTAGCTCGCTAAAAACGCGCCGCTTTTTCGATACAATAGCGTGAGAAATTACCCGGCGCGAATTCGAACGCTGAAAAATAAGCCAAGTCCAATCTGTGCCGGCAAATCGGGAAATTGTCCAGCCCCGCGTATGCGCGAACAATGCAGATCCGCTTCCGCCAGTCGTATATTATTCCGTAATAACTTCTCGCCGCTGAGTTCGTGGGCGCACCGAACGCGAGGTCGCGGCAATTGGGTCGACGTCATCGCGCGATCTAAAGGACCAAATCGAGCGATCTCGAGGACGAGGCGCCGACCGCTCGCCAAAAACGACAACCTTTCACACCTCCGTTTAGATCGGACGCGAGGTGAAAAAATCGGCGGCTCCTGGTCTCCGCGTAGGCTCGTGCGGTGGGCAGTGGACAAAGCCGCTTGACTGGACGGACGAGTCGGGCGAGAGTGAGGACGTGTCATTAGTTTCGAAATAAATCACTTTGGGAGCGCAGTAAACTGTGAAAGAAAACGCTCGGCGCGAGCAGAAAAGTACGTTGAGACAGCATGAGCTCGCAAGACCCTTTCTGTCAGCGCGCAAAAAGCGAGTCGGGCGCGCGAGCACGTGCATTCAATTATGTAAGGATCAAATCGCAAATCTCCGACCGCAGCGTCGGCGTCGGCGGGGCCAAAGAAACGAATTGTTCCTCTAATCTCTACAAGCTCGAGCGCACGAACAATTTGTTTCTCGCCCTCTGCAGAATTAGCGGCTCCGATCGCTCCGAGACGATGTATACATTTCCTCGGTAAATCAAGTGTAGCAACTCGCTCGGCCGATCGACCTATCGCCCGCGATTAAAGCCGCTGCAGCCGCCGCGCGTACGTGCGTGCGCACGAGGGTCGCGCGAAAAAAGAGGAATTCCCAATAAGTCAGGCCGCGCGGGGAGACATCCGCGGAATTCTCACTATTCCAAACGCGACGTCGATTTATATACATCCCCACTTGAGATCGCGGCGTAACTCAAACGCGGGCGCGCGGAATGCAATTAGTTTATTTACTCTCTCTCTCTCTCTCCCTCTCTCTCTCTCTCTCTCTCTCTCTCCCTCTCTCTCTCTCTCTCTCTCTCTCTCTCTCTCTCTCTCTCTCTCTCTCTCTCTCTCTCTCTCTCTCTCTCTCTCTCTCTATCCCTTTAGCTGCTGAGCCACGAAGGATAGCTTCGGCGCGCCATAATTAAACCGTTCGCGTTTCCTATTTCATTAGGCGAAGCGCGCATGAAATATATAGGAGAGCGAGAGCAGCCTCCCGATCTTTTATGAATCGGCTGCCGGCATCGCAATAGGCGTGCGTAGAGGCGATATCGCAAAGCGCGCGCTAATGGAATATGTATCTGGAGGAGGCGAGCCGCGCGCGGGCAAAAAAGAGGAGTTTAATTGCACGAGCGAACGAAAAGGGAATTCCAATTATTTATTTGCCCCGGCCGATGCGATACATCAACGAATATTCTGTTATATAAGCCGCGATCTCGACCTGGAATCACTCGATCCAATATCTTTATCGGCCCGCGGTGGAAAACTGCGTGTGGGAATGTGGCAGTCGATGGATTTTCCGAAAGATTCCGTAACGCCCTTGGTATGATTTGTAAAATTCTTGTTAGCGATTCGTGTATTGAGATGTTCAATAACGCAGCTCTCTTATAGTCGGGCTTTTTCGCCTAATCGATGCTCTTTACGCTCGAAACGAGCTGAAATGTACGCGCTAGATTGATGTTTATAGACTCCGCTGCGCGCGTTTTACGTGTAACGAACCTGCAGTCGCTCGAATGCTCCATTAGAGCTTTTTGCCTCTTCGCGCGCGCGCGGTCCCATGTAAATTTGAATATTTTAGACGCGTCCGTCGGCATATACCACCGCCCATCGACGTTTTCCCTGCGCGTACTGCATTTATTATCAATCACGGCTAATCATTCGATTATATCGCATGCGTATATTCTTCGCTGGGAATGGCCGTATATCCGCCGTATATCAGCGAAGTTGCGCAATCGAACAAATCGAATTAGCCACCGATGTTCGCCGATATGGAACTTTTCCCAGGCACGCATACTCGCAGCGATAAAGACGCACGGCGCGGCGCGAGTCGCGAATAAATCTTCATTAAAGCTTACACGCGAATCGCTGACGAGTGCATCGTTATAAAGCGATAAGGCTCGTAAAAGTGTAGGATAATCACCGCCGAGTCCGCGCGCTGTATAGCGCGATCGGCAAAACTTTGCGTTATTAATCGCGAGCGCAGCGTACGGCCATCAGGGAAAATCATCACGTGGGACTGCCCATATATGATCCTCGGCTACCCGAGCCAAGAGCAGCTATTTTGCAACGTGAGTCTTTTCTCGCGCAGCTGCAGATACAGCCCAACTCGTTCTCCTACAACTGTCCGCTCGCGAGTCGCGCTCATATTTTACCGGCCGGTCCGTTATGTCGATGGAGGAATAAAATCGTTGTTCTTACTTCTTCATTGCACATGTACGAGTAGTGGCAGCCCGAAGCGACGAGTCTTTTGAATTCGCCTCCGGGCACGGGCCACTTGAAATTCCGCATTTCTCAATAGCCGAAAAAAGAAATTCTCTCCAGCAGCACCTGCATGCTACGGAGATAGCCTAACCCAGCTCTCGGACTTTCATATACTTTGACACGGCTCGGCGAGCACTTGCTCGCTCGGGAATGAAAAAAGGAGGAGAATCGCCGTCACGTAACACACTTTCCAAATACGGCCTAAACGCTCGCTCGCGCACTTGCCACTTGCCTCCTCCTCCTCCTCGAATCGCCTTGCGTCAGATACGTTGCGCGCTTTCAAAAAATTCACACGGAATCTCCGGAGAGGAGTCCCGAGTGCTCCCGATCGATCGGCCGATAGCTATACCCGCCGATTGGGCAAGCGCTGGTTGTTGTTTTTTCTTTCGGCGCTGTAGTTTCAATTAGAGAGAAAGAGAGAAACGAAAGTCGAAACACGATTCGAGATTAGTAGTCGCGGGAGGATCCCCGCGGTGTAACATCCTCGCGCACTGGAAGAATTGGGAAAAGAGTCTAGCAGATGTCCCAATTGAGCTGCGACCAAGATCGCATTCCGTATTTCCTCAAGGTTAAACAATACACCTCGTTTTTTCGCAATCCCGATTAGACGGATCGGGCCAACTTGACGATGTGAAAGGTGCTTCTATTTTCAAGCTACGCGTATTACGAGCCTCTCTGCGCTCATTCGTATGCGTAGAGAGCGAGCTCGTAGGCGCGTGTGCACACAAAGGACTGCCGATACCGATCCGCGCCGGATAAAATCAATCTATTATCGAGCGCTGGCTGCACGAAATGTATGTGGGTCGTAAATCGCTTTGTGCAAACTGTGAAAACTCGATATTTATCTAATAAGCTGTGTTATTACGGAGATGTATAAAGGCAATGCAAAGGTCAAGGATACGAATAAAAAGCTTATTGTTCGTCGACTCATTTTTTTATTCATGAACGACAATCTCGCTGGAGTTTCCCATGATTCAACATGCGGCTCAGTTTGTTTAAACAATAACTGTTCCATTTAGGCAGTCGTAATAGGCTTTCGCGCATCAATCGTTCTTTGACACAATGCGCGCGCAACTTAGAATAATTCTCGCACTAATATTCTCGAACAAGAAGAACGCTAGAGATAATTTTCAAAAAGAGTTTCTCGCGCGTACACGAGCTTCAAAATTAACGAGCGTCGCACAAATCATCGGCCGGAGAAATAAATGACAAACGCCCGCCGAACAGCACACACCGCGCATCTCTCTGAAAACGAGAAAAGAAAAAATCCAATCAGCCGTTCCCCCGTATCTCGGGTTCCGAGAGCAACCCGCCTAGCCATTTTCAGCGCTGGCATCCCAAAAACGGTAGCGAGCGAGCATTAGCCGTATAAACCGATCCGCACACTCCGAGAGTCACTCGCAGAATGACGTCATGGCGACACCGCGAGAGAGCAGCGTAGATGGCTGCGCCGCGAGCGCGCAGCGAGAGAAGGCACGATTATGTCACACTTAGGCGCGCTCGCTCGTGTCTATAGCTGTACGTGTGTTATGTACGTACACGTAACGGGTATATTCGCCAAAGTCACGGCGCTCACGCTCTCCTTCCGTGGCCCCTTGCCCCGCTGCTGCGATCGCTCGATCTTCTCTCTCTCTCTCTCTCTCTCTCTCTCTCTCTCTCTCTCTCTCTCTCTCTCTCTCTCTCTCTCTTCCACAACTGCTCTCCATTCCTCGAGAGAGGTCCCGTGGAAAATTGATACTTGCGCGGAAAAATTTGTAGATGACGGGATAAAGAACCGCAGCGCCGAGCCCCGGGGGACGTTGGTAGATCGCCGTGTGCTGTTTGGACGCCGCGCGCACTCCGCCGTAAATGGAGCTGTATACGCGGAGAATCGAGATTCTCGTATAGAAAACTCGAGCTCCCAACGGTGATTTATTTTTAATCCATCGGCGGTATTCGCGTGGATTACGAACGATACATCGATGATTATTCATCTCGACGTTGTCAATTACTCACGCACGCTGCAGCAGACGAGATTACGATCTCTATTGCGGTAGTCGAATTCGCAATCAATCAAAGGTATATCGCTAATTAGCTTTTCGAGCGAAACAATCCAGTCGTTCGAAGCGCCGTAAATTATTATCACCGCCGCGCACATTGCGAATGGCTGTACACTTGAACTTTTTCGAAGCCCACTCATTGCTTGCACGAGCGTCGCAAGGCTGTTTTCGTAAGAGCGTTAGAAGGATTATCGTCGAGAGGAAGGGTCGCGATCGTCGAATTACGACGCCTCTATTTGCATCCGCGTGTGTACCGCACGGTTGATTGTATGGGCGCGAGACAACGGCCTACTTGGCCAAGGTCGGGCGAAATGGAGCGATTGGCGCAATTGAGCTATCGAAATGACATCGTTTATATCTCGGGCTGACGTACTTCGTACCGCGCGCGTGCCCCGCGATTTTCTCGTCATTTTTAATTCCTCTTAACGCTGAATCGTCGTCGTAGTCGTCGTGTGCGTGCCGTGGTATTATACAGTGCCGGCGCCATTACCTGTCGCTCTTAAGGGCCAAATTACGATCCTTTATATTTTATATCCCGATTGTCGAAACGAGACACACGCCGAAACTCGCGCGCGGGAATTATCTGATTGCAGTGCGGGCCAGCTGTGTCACTGCAATTAGGCGTGATTATAACCGAATGCAAGCAGTTCATTTCGGAACAATCTCTGCTCTAATCGACCGTTACACCAGGCTCAAAAGTGTAATCAAGCGATTTCATGCTCGCTTTTAATGTACTTAATGTTCAGCCGATACGAACATCAGCTTGATATTTATTTACTAAACCAATTACGTCGTTTCTTTGTGTTTCAGGTGAGTTTCAAAGCTGTAGTTACAAACTCAAATCACGATATGGCCGCACGTAAGTAGCGCTCGAGTCACTTGTTTTGAATCCGTTAACGCAAGCTAATCGAATGTCTGATTCGCGTCGGCACGGAGCGCCGATATTCGATTAGAATTCACAAAAGCACGTGCGGAAAGGAACGTAGTATATCATAAGCGTATAAGTGTGTCGGTCGCGAATGATCGGCGCCGCATCAGATACACCGAAGATGGTTCTCTCTTCTCTCGGAGCGCGGCGGCGCGCGATGGCGTTGCGTCATCCGTCTGAATCCGCGCGCAGCCTGCAGCCAGCTCTCCCAGGCGCGCTGCAATGCCTGTTCGTTGCGAAAGCCAAACAATCGCTGCCGCCGTGCAACCGATACACCTATATAGCCGAGCGCGAGGAAGGAAAAAGAAGGCGGCTGCGGCCTCGCAAGGTGTCCCTATATCGCCCGCGGAGAGAGACACGCACACGCCCGCGTGTCTATACGGCGCATTTGCGCCGGGCTCTAGCGAGACGTGAAATAATAAACCAAAGGTCGCGCCTCGTATACAGCCGCAGCGTGGCGTGTATACGTGTCTAGAGAATTGCTGGCCCCGGGGGCCTGCGCTTTCGGCTCTCGCGGCTGATGGACTTTTATGTCCGTCCGCAGTTTCGGGGTTCGCGCGGGCTGACGCAGGAATTCGCTTTTGTTCCGCGGAAAAATAAACACGCTTTGTGCATTTTACTCGCGCGTATACGGAAAGTGTAGAGCGTGGCGCGGAAAGACTCTTTATCGCGAACGCGCTCCTCTGTCGATATATCGACGGGTGAATCGAACGCCTTATTAGTGCAGTCCAGCAGTAGAACAGGGACGGGACCGGCCAGACCGCGCGTGAATCACTCGGCCTTTTTCTTTGGCAATGAATAATCCAAATGATACACTACTTTTTGTAACGGCGACAAAAAAGTAATCATAAACACACGCTACCTAGGCCCGCCATTTTCCCTCCCAGGCGTAATTACATACACTTTGAAGCGAAAAGCACGTAAAACCTTTTCGCGCTGGTATAATTCATGCACGAGAGCCGCGGTTAATTATAGCCTGGCAGCGCATTCTTTCGCGCGCCTTGCCAAATTCGACGTTGCGATCACAACATGGTTTCGGCGAATGAGGAGCAGCTATACAGGAGGTGAATCGGCCGTTATCGAGCGCGCAAGAATCTCCGAGGCTCTCTTCGTATCTTCGTCTCAATCTCCCCGATCTCTGGAGCACAGCGGCGGTTATAGGTGGCGGGCGGAGACTGTTTCGCTGCAACGGAAGTACAAGCGCATCGCCGATGAAAAATTTATGCCCGGACTTGCAGAAGCTGCAGGACCGCGGACAGGGGCTTATTGCGCGCGGCGAGTCGCTTCCGCTTTCCATGGAGGATCGCCGCGGCGTCGTCGCGCGGCTGAATGTGGAGCGCATACTTGACACAGGTGAGGCGCGCGAGCGCGATCGGACCGTACATGCATCGATACTGCGGCCGCGGTTGACGGGAGGGGAAATGACCGAGTGGACGGCATTCAAGTGTCGATCAGTTTGATAACTTTATAGCGCGGCCGCGATTTACGAGCGCCGCCGCTGCAGCACAGGTGATTGGTCTCCGCGGCCAATTTTTACGAGGCGCGATTTTTTCGTGCAACGCCTGGCTATTGTTGAAAAAGCGCTTATTGTGTATTGAATTCGCGGCCGCGCGCTCGAGTAAAGATTTATAATTACCGTGGCCGCGGCTGGGAAAACGGCCGCGCGATTGTTCGTCGCAGGTGGAAAAATCCCTGCGTTCTCTCTGTATACGTTATAAAAACGCGTGCGGGCTGTTTAATGGCCGTTTTCGAGCAAACAGGAAGGTGATTCACGCGCGCGGAGCGATTAATCACTTATAATAAGCGGATGATTAACGGTAAACGTCGATGCAGCGCGGCAGCCGCGGCGCAGGAGAGAGCCTTCTCACTATAATAAGATAAAATGTAATTCAATGGAATGCGCCGATCGCAGCGCGCCGGCAGACGTCTCGCGCGTATACGCTTCGACGGTTCGACGGCCGCGGACAGAGGAAGAATTTTAATTCATTAATTGCGGCGATTCAACGGATTGCATTCATCGGACGCATGCATATTGCAGATTTAAAATTGGCGCGCGTAATTAATGGATCCTCTCTCTCTCTCTCTCTCTCTCTCTCTCTCTCTCTCTCTCTCTCTCTTGCCATTGTGTTTGTTTTGTTTCAATAATTCATTAGCGGCGCGTTGACGCAAGCGCCGCGGCCTACAAGCAGTATGCAACGACGCTCCGCTGATTCCCCGATTGCCAAAGATCGCGTTTTCCGCGGCGGCTCTATCGAGTTTCGAGGCCGGAAAAAACCACGCGCGCACCATAACTCTGAAGGGGCATAAACCCCGGCGGCGGCAAAAATAACAAAACGAGAGAGAAATTCCTCGCGGATGCGTCCGCCCAAATAAAAGCCGAGATTTTCGCATGCCTATGTAAATCCTCGCGTCTCCTTCGGTAAATACCTCTCGCGCGTCAAGCGAGACCTCGTTGATTGAGAAATCCCCGACGACGCACGGGCCGCTAATACGTATAATAAAAAATGTCATCATCGCCTCTCACTCATGCACGAAAACTGCAGAGAGCCGCAATCGCATAGGCGCAGCGAGGGACGAACGTGCGGCCAAGGAAACCGAGAAGACGTAGGTATACATATACGTGCGTGTGCCTGTGCAGTCTGCGCCCACGCCCGGTCACTTTCCTTTTCTCCTCCGGTCCGCTGCGTTTACAGTGTACAGCCAAGAAGCGTACATCTCTTTCTCCCCAGCTCTGTGTTTGTGTTTGTTTCTCACTCTGTTCGTTTTTAGAAACGTCAGCCGCCCAGAGCTCGCTCCTTTTATTTTCGCCTCGCGCAGGATCAGCGCGAACGAGTCGTGCGAGTGCCGGGGAGTGACGCATTTTTCACTGCAGCGGCGTGATTTCATATTTACCCGTGAATTTTGCTGCGGGATGAATTCGTACGCGCATACGCTGCATCGTCGTTTTGTTGCTGGAGCGAGGAATTACGCGCGGATTATGCGCCGAATGGAGCCCTTCGCATTACCGTGTTATTATATCGTTCCACTCGTCGGCGCTTGATAAATTAATTACCGTGCAGCTCTCGCCGCGGTGGGAGGAGGCCTCGCTTTTCCAGCTCACGTGGTAGCCGCTAGGCGTATTATTACCGACTAAAAATACCCCACTCGTCGAAAGTCGAATCGCGAAAAAGTAGTGGTAGAGTAGATTAGAGTTTATTTTCACAAAGAGACTAGGGACTCAGGGTCCGTTATAGTCAGTGGTACAATATGTTACAATATGCTCTGGAAGAGCTGCCGAGGTGGACCAGCGTTAAGGTCCTTACAAAGTTTGACGGAATGTCAGAGAATACAGAATATTTAAAATTAAAACTTAAAACGAGAGATTAAAATAATAAAGTAAATAATAAATAAAAGTTGCGCATTTCTATTTTATACAAATAATATCGAAGAACTAGACCTATGTACAGGTAAAATAAAATATTTTGGTAGAATAAACGAATAAAACATAGACACGTGTTAAGATAGGCGCAGGCTGCTAAAAGAAAAATTTATTACAGCTACGATCAACTATTGAAGTCGAGGATCGGCGAGGGCAGAGCGTTCAGCTAGATGCGCTTTAAAGGTATACGGAGGGTATTTAGCTTTATGCAACTCACGGATTTCCTTAGGTAGTTCATTCCATAGCTGCGCCGCTCCAATACGAAAATAGTTGGCGAACCTCTCCGTGCCGAACTTCAGAATACAGAGGTCAAGTGCACTGGCTCTTTTAGAACCAGTGCACTTGGGGCCCTTAAGGGCCCTCTGTGTCCCGGAATTTAAAGTGATTACGTAGGTAAAACGGAGTATTTGACCTCAAGGTGGTAGCCAACAGGTTCAAAGTTAAGAATCTGAGCCTGCACTTGTACGATGCAATCCCGTATTTCTTGTACGTGGGCGAGATGTGATGATGTCGTTTAATCCCCTCAACGAATCGCATTGCGGCGTTTTTGCAGCGATCAAGTTTGACGATCAAGTGCTAAGTATAGCTATAGGCTCTGGCGGCACGGAAAAAGATAATCCTCCCAGCAATAGCGCTGCCTTAGAGAGAGAGAGAGAGAGAGAGAGAGAGAGAGAGAGAGTGTGTGAGAGGGATAGATAGATAGATAGATCTTTATTTTGCTCGAAGTAAAAAAACAATACAATTCGTTGAGATCACATAAGACTGTGTCTCAAACAAACTAACAAAGAGAGAATATAAAAATATAATTACAGCATTTTAGAAGGTAAAATTGTTTGTCCTACACAGATTAAAATAATACTTTGGTAAAAATACCATCACAAAAGAAATCACATTTAGTCATGTTGAATATCACAGTATAAATTATCACAATAAACTTTTCTAACTTTACGCTGTACACGTGAGGTTTGGTCATAGACCTATCTGTATTGCACCTTTAGCATCAGAGTACATAATACTGAAAAATTATTACGGCCTATAGGCCGAGTCAGACTAGATTAAAAACGCAATACCAGAGGGCTCAGAGTCTTCACGATTCGATGGCCAGCAGATGTCGCCGCAGTGCCCCCTTGAAGGAGGAGAGGGATGGTAGGTTTCGCAAGGTAGAAGAGAGAGAGAGTTCCAGAAACGAGCACCTTGGACCTGGAAGGCTCTAGCCCCGGTCTCAGTGTTCACAGTAGGTATGCTTATTTCCGGAGGAACTCCTCTGCCGGAGGATCTCGGCTTGTATTTAACGAAAAATGAGGCCAAGTACCCAGGTTCACCGATTCGAATCACCTTGTATAATAAAATGGCATCAAACTAGAGCCTTCTGGAATCGGTGCGTAGCCATTCTAGACGCCTCCGGTAGGGACTAATATGTTCATCTCTTCTAACCCCGAAGATGAATCTCACACAAGAATTGCTCAGTCTCTGAAACCGTATTCGTTGTTCGTTAGACGCGTCCAGGATGGTCACAGTACAGTAGTCCAAGTGTGGTTGTATGAGTGTCTCGACTAGTCTTCTGCGGAGAGTCTCAGTGGTGCAGCCTCTGATAAACCGCAAGCTATACAGGGCTTTATTGACTTTTTTCGTAATGGCATCCACTTGCGGTTTCCAAGTAAGTTTACAGTCTAATACAACACCAAGACTCACGACAGCTTCACTGCAAGGGACGATCACTCCGTCCGGCAACGGAACTCCAGGCAGTTTCCACGACTTAATATCATTAACATTTCTCGTGGAACCAAAAGAGATAGACTTAGTTTTGCCGGAGTTGAGTCGCAGGTCGGAGCTCCACGCCCAGTCAGAAACCAGCCGCGCTGCTTCAGCCAATCGAGCCACGCCTTCCTGAAAATTATCTTTGCTGGTATGTAGATAAATCTGAAGGTCGTCCGCGTAAAAAAGATGTTTAATTGTACTACCGTCAAGTATACTCTGTAGGTCGTTAACATAGAGACTGAATAGTAGGGGTCCCAGGACAGATCCCTGTGGAACTCCCAGATTGGTTTCAAGCCATTCCGAGGTACCGTTCTTATTTGAAATTACGATCTGATATCGCCCCTGTAAATATGATTTCATCTACAGGAGAGCCGACCGCGAGAACCCCAGCCTATTCAGCTTAGATAGTGATTTGGAAGGTGAGATGGTATCAAAAGCTTTGCTGAAATCAAATAGCAGCATAATCGTCACCTTCTTCTTGTCAACGGCCATTCGTATGTCGTCGGTCAATTTTAGTAACGCTGTTTGTGTACTGTGGTGTTTACGAAAACCGGCCTGGAAGGGGTCGAGTATATGATTTTTATTAAGATACTCCGTGATCTGGGTGTGTGCTATCTTCTCGAGTACCTTTGAGAGGAAACAGAGCAATGCAATCGGACGAAAGTCCTTAACATTAGAAGGAGCGCTGGTCTTTCTTAGCGCGATTAACTGTGCCTGCTTCCAGATACTCGGAAAGATCCCCTGAGCGAAGGAGCAGTTAAATAAATTAAGAATAAATTCGCCAATAATTGGGAGGGCCTTGACGACCACCCCACACGGAATACCATCGACGCACCCCTCGCTTGCGAGGAAAAATGAGATATAGCAAGGACGACGTCGCTCATACTAACAGGGCTAAAAGTAAAGCCCTCCTCGCTTGCAAGTAAGATAGTGTCCATTGCGTTATCTATATTTTCGAGGGGTGAAACCGATACTCCCGCGAAGTGCTCATTCAGCTCTCCCGGCGTGAAACCGAAAAACTCCTCCTTACGCCCAGGCAGGAGGCCGAGATGACGCATTACCTTTCATATATTTCTGTTTTCATCAAGAGCGTCTGATAGTTGTTAGCGAAGGCAGGATTCCGCTCTAGAGCAGAACATAAGTCGACCTCATTGGTCAGTCGAAGAACCTCATCGAAAAGCTCCGCTCTCCCCGTGCGCTCATAGCGTCTGAGTGTAGCATTGCGTTTATCGATGAGGAGCCTCAGCTCTGATCCAGACCAGGGAGCATATTTCTTACGTGGGCAAACCGTTTTCAAAGGTGCTAATTCGTCAATTGCTAATTTTAAATTATTATTAAGAACGGATAAGGCGCCCTCCAGATCGGCTTCGATGGAATTCATGGCTGTCCAGTCACAACAAGACAGGAGGTCGACAAGACTAGATGTGTTTATGCGTTTGTAATCACTGTAAGAGAAAGTGTCACTCACGGGAGTCGGAGCGTAGATGTCTAGCGAGACATCTATGACACACTGCTTGCCGAAACCAGGTAGCCACTCATTTCCAGAGTCCAGGATTGTGTTGTTTTCGTCGGTCATGATAAGGTCAATCCATGTATGAGACGATGAGGTATGATGATGCGTGGGACCATGCCGGATGATCTGAAGAGATAACTCTTCAGACAGACGCTTGATAGTAGCAGCGTCGTCTGAGTCAGACAGTAGGTCTGAGTTCAGATCACCCATTATGATCTTATGACTAAATTCGCCGCATAAGTCCCGCAATACATCAAAGAGGTCTGAGTCCTTTTTCGGGATTTTCATCGGAATTTTCGGGGACCTGCAAATGACGCCGAGAAGCACCGGAGGTGAGTCGCCCCTTTGTACGCTGCAAAAAAGGTACTCTGGAATTCCAGGTTTTCCTAGACCCATAGTGTCGGAAGAAACAAGTTTGTTAACTTTTAAACCATTGCGTACAAATAAGGCGACGCCACCTCCGTTTACATTTCGGTCCTGCCTAATGATGGAATATCCCCCGATGTTAACCAGGCTGTCATCCACAATCGGACCCAGCCATGTCTCCGCGAAACCAAAGATGTCATATGAGGGACGCTCTGCCAGAAAATTGCGTACGATCTCAATGCGAGTCCTGAGCGAGTTCACATTGAGAAAGCCCGCCCTCAAGCCACTCCCAGCACCCGGCACATTGTCAAGGGCCCTCGCCAGTTAAGTAGAGGGCGCGGATGATGATGACGATGATGACGACTGTATGGATGTTAATGCAGATGATACAGTCGACAATGATGGCAACGATGCTCTTGTATCAGTCCATTAATTATGACCTCGCACCCCTCAGCACCGCCACCCCCCGACCCCGCGCCGTCGCCAACACGTGCCATCCGAGGAGAGGAGCATCTCGAGGCTAGCATCGGACCGCAGTCCGAAACCGGCATCGAGTTCTTGTCAAAGTCCTGGCGAGCACGATGAAGTTTTTTAAGTAATTGTTGCGTTTGTTGCAACTCGTCCCTAAGAGTATTATTTTCG
>JAZHPH010000150.1:164337-193014 GCA_037356405.1 Nasonia oneida
TCTCTCTCTCTCTCTCTCTCTCTCTCTCTTCTTTCTCGCGCCCTACATGGAAGCCGTATCCGCGCGGATCTGCGCCCTGGCCTCCTTTGCATGGCGCAGCGCAATTCACGATTCATTTACGCGCGCGCGCGAGCTCTCGTGTGAGAATTTTCCCGTGCGCGCCGCGGCTCCTCTTCATAATCGCGATTTTCCGCTGCACGCTCTCGATACAGCCGTGATTGGGATTTCTCGACTTTTTTCCTCTTGCGCGGCTTTGTTGCGCCAGGATTGTTGCTTCTTTTTTCCTCGCGGTGTGTACGGAGAGCTCCGCTCCGGGATGTGGATATTACATAGCGTGCGGCAGGCCGCATGTTGCGCGCCGATTGCACAACGGCAGTGATGAATTAGTATCATTACGCGAGGCTCCACAATGTGTATCAATATGCGCCCGATTGATTTATTCACTCTCCGCGGCTTTTCCCGGCCGTCCGTGTTTGCTTTCTCGCATATTTACACGCCGGGATAACAAGTGCGTTATAAACGTAAAAGAAACAGCTCTCGAATAATTAAGCGGATCTCCCGCGACGACGGCGACGGCGACGACGACGACGAGGTCGCAGAAAGAAAATGATTTGCGAGTCAGATCGGCGACAGTCCGTTTGCGCCATGCGCGACTTTATGAGCGGCAGCCTCGATCGAGAAGGAAAAGGGGATAGCGTGTAAGAGCCGAGAAAAAAGGGAATATTTATGCAAGTAGCTGCCGCGTTGCGAGAGAAGCTGCGCCGCAAAATCGAGGTCGATTCCCGATTTTCTCGGCTACTGCCGCTCAAAACGAGCTAATTATTCCACGACGTTCCCCAATAGCGCGCGAATTATCATCGTGGCGGCGGACCTGCCGTCGTGCGCGACGCTCGCCTTTCTCGCGATACTAGCTTCCGATAAAGCTGGAACTAAGCTGCGCAGTCTGACTCACGCTTCGAGTGTCAACTCTGCCGTACACAAGCTTATGCGAGTAGAGGCGCAAAAAGTTGCAAAAACCCATTCCCGGCCAGATCGTGTTTCCTGGAAAATATCCTCGCTATGAACGTGCCGTCGAAACGATTTTATAATTGGATAACGACGCGGCGTTCGTTATTGGAAAGACTCGTGATAAAAACGTGCAATCGGGCATTAGCGGATCCACAGCTGCAATTTATCAATCAATCGTCGTAAATTCGCAAACAGTCATAGGTGCGAGCGTATCAATCATCTCGCGCATCCCACTCCGTGGAAACACCCTTCTCAGCTCTGCATACTCCGCTGCAGCAGCGACGTTCACACGGCACTAATTCACTGCTCTCGCGCGGGAGAGAAAACGGAACCGACTTTCGATATTGCACCTTCACCTGTGCGCCAGCGCCGCGACTACCGACTTGAGCCGCGCGTTGTTACGTATGTACGTACACTGTGCGCAGTAGACGTTCACCGCGACCTTTTCGCCTGCACTGATAGCGGATAGCGCGTGTTTCATTTGCATTGCTAAGGACTGCGCGCGTGTGTGACAATGCTTTGAGGAATGTCGCATCGTTTTGAAAGCTCGTTGCTCGGTGTTCCTTCGTGGGAGATCGCGATCTCGCAATAACGACTGAAGATAATCGATGAATATTCATTAAAACTTTCCTGCCGCACTCGGCTGCTCTCGAAGCTGATAATCGGGCGAGAGGCCGCGCCGCACGAGGCACGAGGCTTTTACATTAGCGGAATGCCGATAAGTTCGCGGATGCTATTTATCGCGGGCGAGCGCGGGAAAGCTTGCGCAACGCGAGTCGGGACAAATTTGAAATCCGAGCGTCGCTATCGAACTCGTGCAGCTCGGCCCTTTTTCCACCCACTTCTCCTCTATTAGCGTCGCGCTGCGACTCGGTGAGAAATCGCGACTCGCACACACGAGTGGAGCAGAGCGCTGCAGTGTACGAATGCAGCGAGCTGAGCATAATCGTACGTGTGCAGCGCGGCTGGAATGCCCGCGGTTCAATAGAATCTAATGAAAGGGAGAGGTTTTCGGATTAAGGAGGAAGAAACTACTCGGCAAGCTTACGCAATCAAAGTAACCCGAGTGAGTTTGTTGGCAAACTACGCGCCGATTTCTCGATAAAGTGCGTTTCTTTACTGTGCGTTAGATCGCGACTCACTTACGATAATCTTTTTTCTCTGTGTTCCAGGTAAGAAAACCATCCGTTCATCAAAAGCGATTGCCGGCTGCGCGAGCGGCGCGTATATAATAGACAGGCGTGGGTTCGGTGAGTATCACTGAGCGATTTCAACTAATGTAATCCCCGCGTTTACAGCTACAATGAAACGCCAAAAGCAGCTCGAGAATCAAAGGTTTTCATTGACCCCCTTCTAAAAATAGCCGCGGCAGACTCGCGCGCGATCTATGAGAAAACGTCAATTACACGAGCTACCTGTCGGTATAATAGTAAGATCTCGGATCCCAGGCCCATAAATATCATATCCCCCGGCGCGAGGGCGAGCGACGGCACAACAGAACAACAACAGGCGCTCGAGCAGCAAGAGGGAGAGAGAGAAAGCAATTCGCGCGCGCTCTTTTCGCACGTGCATGCACACGAGAGGCGAATACACGAGTATTATATCTCGTTGCGGAATCGAGAGGTCGGGGGTCGGTCTTGTTCGCGGAATTGCTTTATTTAATAAGTGATGCAGACGCGGCTCTTGTGATATTGCGGGGGAGATGGGCGTTAATAACGGGGAAAGGGAGACAGCTCCGCTTTGAGCTTGCGGAGCTCGAATTCTGTTTCTGGGTGAAAAATGATATTCTCTATTTTGAAAGTCTCGGGCGAAATAAGCCATGAAGCGTCGAGTGCCGAGATCGTTCTCGATTTGTATAATCGAGCGCGGCCCGCGCCGCACAAGCGTACAATTAAATTGACGCGTACCTCGCGCGCCGGGCAACGGGTCGCTCGCGTAATTATACAATCGCGCAGCCGGAATGAAGCGCCGGGCGTAAAACCCACATTACGCGCCGCGAGAAGAATAAGCAGCGAAAAATGCGTATGCACGTGAGAATCCAGGGGCTCGAGAGGAAGAACAAGTGAGAGAGAGAGAGAGAGAGAGAGAGAGAGAGGAAGGACGAAATGTACCGGAGCGCACTTAATGTAACGGACTGCCGGCTGGCCCCGTTACGGAAGACGAAAACCCTTTTTCGCGAACTAGCNAAGAGAGAGAGAGAGAGAGAGAGAGAGAGAGAGAGAGAGGAAGGACGAAATGTACCGGAGCGCACTTAATGTAACGGACTGCCGGCTGGCCCCGTTACGGAAGACGAAAACCCTTTTTCGCGAACTAGCGCACACGCATACGTGTGCCCAGCGCGCGCAGAAAGCAGACGCGGGAGACGAGTGTATAGGCCGAGCTCACGTGTCCACACATCGTCAAGTGTGAGTGCGCGCCAGCTACGTTTCAACTAAGCGCGCGAGATCGGACGGATCCGATAAGGGGCGCCTAGCGGTGACGGCGGCAATGCGCGCGCGCGAGAGAGAGAGAGAGAGAGATAATCCGTGAGAGCGATATGCCCACCTAAATGGATCCGAGCGAGATAGCACTCGCCAGCTCCGCGGCTCTCACTCTTTCTTCCCCGGCGCCGAAAAACGCACCCGAGAGCAGCAGCAGCTCCCGAGATCGTGCACGTCCGCGGCCGACGCGCTCCATTGATCGCCGATCAATGGAGATAGAGGAGCTCTCTCTCTCTCTCTCTCTCTCTCTCTCTCTCTCTCTTCCTCTCTCCTCCTCTTTATCTCGGGCGAGTGAGAGAGCGAGAAAGAGATAGCGATCTGATGCCCACGGACGGCTGGCTGCACGCGCTCTTAATTGCTCTGCTTTTGGGAATTTCCTAGCCCCGCGCTGTCTTGTTAGCGCTCTCTTCTCTCATGTGCCGGAAAGAAAAACGTTTACTTTTAATAGGGAAACTAAAACAATGAGCGCACCGCCGCCGCCGTCGCTAATTATTATGATATTACGAGAATGTGAAAGTCGGGCTGGAAAAAGTGCGCGCGAGCTGGCGTTTTTCTCGATTTTACCCGTTGCGGCCGACTTTCTTCGCGCGCTACGTTCGTATAGCAATAACAAGGCTCTCCCGATACATCATACTTCCCGTTTTGCAATAATTGATTATGTACTGTGAGCATTGCGGCTAATTAAGTTAGCTGCCGCACTGGAAAACGGTTATTATTTTTTGCGCGTTAACACTTGGCCAATGCCTTCTGTTCTTCTTGCGTTGCGACAGCTATGATTCGTATGTTTGTATATTGTATACCTTCTGCTCATTGTCTTAGCGGTTCGTACATTTTTGGTGCATTATAAGTCTGCGCAATGAATATGGGGAAAATTGTACTCGATCATAAAATCCAGCCACACCCCTGGTAGAAGAATTAGCTTAGGCGTTGGCTTGCTTAGTAAGAATAACCTTATTTCTTTCGTTAAAAATAACCCAATTTTTAACCAATTTTAAGCTTATAATGAGTTAATATGCGCGTCGAATGCGATCATAACCTATATAAAGTGCAGCGAAAGAGACAATAAATAAGAACTCCATAAATATTTATAGAAATAAGTCCAGTTTTGCTACTCAGGGGTTTTCGAGGTCGCTGAACACGAATATAGCGACAACAACACTCCCCGAGGTACCTGGTGCCCAGGGTGGACAGTCTCGACTTCATCTCCAAGAGTTTCACGGAAAATTAACGACTTTTTTGTCGAGACTCGTTGATTAGGGGTTTTCGAGGTCACTGAACACGAATATAGCGACGGCAACGCTCCCTGAGGTACCTGGTGCCCAGGGTGGACAGTATTACGTCGTCTCCTGGAGTTTTGAGAGATATTGAAACATAATCAGCCAAAACTCGGGAGTTTTTGCGATTGCAGAACACGAATATCGTGACATCAACGCTCCTTGAGATACCTAGTGCCCAGGGTGAATAGTATCAACGTCATCTTCTGGAGTTTTGTGGGAATTTAATAGTAATTAAGTGAAATACGTTACTCGCGGATTTCTGGTGCCACTGAGCATGGATATGGTGCTATACTTAAGATAATCCCAGGAGACGATGTTGATACTGTCTACCCTGGATACCAGGTACCTAGAAAGCCATTATCGTCACTTTACTCGTATTCAGTGACCTGAAATACCCCCAATCAATGAGTCTCGACGAAATATGTCGTTATTTTCCGTGAAACTCCAGGAAACGACGTTGATACGGCCAACCCTGGGCGCCGGGTACCCCGAGGAGCGTTGCCGTCGCTATATTCGTGTTCAGCGGCCTCGAAATCCCCAATCAACGAGTCTCGACTAAAAATGTCGTTAATTTTCTGTGAAACTCTAGGAGACGACGTTGATACTGCCAACTCTGGGCACCAGTTACCTCGGAGAGTATTGCCGTTACGATATTCGTATTCAGCGACCTCGAAAACCCCCGATTAACAAGTTTCGACTAATTATGTTTCAAATTCTAACAAAAGTCCAGGAGACGACATTAATACTGTCTACCCTGGGCGACAGTTCAGCGACCCCAAAAACCCCTTAGTAACAAAACTGTACTTTGTCTCATAAATATTTACCGCGTTTTTTGCTTTGCTGCATTATTATTTACATTTGAGGTTACGTATCTCTTCTTTAAAAACAATATGGGCAAAAATAACCTTATTCTTGCGTTAAAACGATGTCGCTGTTAGCCAATTATAACCCAATATTCTTGGCTTAGATAAGCTAATTCAACACTTATTTTCGGGTTAAAATTGGTTGCGATTTCTACCAGGAACATAATACCATCGCGACAACTGCAATTCAAAGCATTAAAAGACCGCGATACGAAGCTGCATGATTCACAGGCCAGAAATCAGGCGTGCGACTCTGCTTACCTTCACCCTGTTTACTAATAACTATAATTCAAAATACTCACCGCCCTCAGAGTAACGCACGAGGCGCGCAGTAAAAAAGTAGAGCTTCATTTGCATGTACTCTCTATTTGAATGCGTACGCGACAGTGTGTACGTGAAAATCGCATCGCTGGAGCTGAGGAGGAAAAAATTAATTTATAAATCATGCATCCAATTAGAATGCGCTCCCAGTGCGCGCGCACTGCTCAGCAGAAGCATATTTCAAATACCGCGTGAGCGACATTTCATTTGCGTCGGTAAAACTGACTGTCGCGCGCCGGGCCATAACTCGCTCTTTTCGTCATAAGCCGTCTGAGTTTAGGTCGGCCGGTGCTTTACTCGACGCCGAGCAAAACAAGCCGATTTGCAAAATGCGCCGCGCGCTCGACTGCCGTGTAGTTATGGTCGAGTTTTGACGGAGAAAAAATATGTATAGGTAAATTACAGAGCACTATACTTTTATCGATACATTCGATGTGGTGATTCTTGAAGAACTTCTCATTGACTATAGTAACAAGTGGATCGGTATTCTAGATAAAAAGTATACATAAACGCAGGACAAAACGTTGAAACAGTAGAACAAGATTAGCAAGCAGGCGTCTGCGAGCCGCGCACTTCCTCTTCCTGCGAGTCGCGTCACGTCGTGTCACCTGGGCGCACCATACACGCGCACGAGATAGAATCTCCGCGGAAAAGGCAGCAAAACGCGCAAGGCATTCGCTACTGCTACGCCCACGCGCGCCTCTGCTCGCGCTTGTATAGACGCGGGCGAAAATCCGTGGGTCGATCGCCTCTCGTACGCGTGCGCATACATTCGCATAATGAGACTCTCGGCATCGGCCGAAGGACGCGCGCCGCGTATCGTATTATCGAGCGCGCTGTGACGACGAGCCAATTTCGCAATCGCACACATGCGCGCGTGTTAGCGTCCGGGGCGAGAAAGACGAGGAAAAAGAATCACGGGTTTGTGGGCACAGGATTGCGCAACGCGGCTGCAGCCAGGCAAATTAGTACGCTTGAAAAGATAATTAAGAGGATCCGCTAATGGGCTTTCACAATGTTTAAACGTTATTTTTGCGCGGCTTTTGTAATGTTTGAGGTGTCGCTTTGAGGTTTTTTTATCGGGGTTTCTCTCTCTCTCTCTCTCTCTCTCTCTCTCTCTCTCTCTCTCTCTCTGCAGCGCGATCAGCGTTAACGGTCACACCTTTTTGTGCGCCGCCGCGGCTGGAGAATGAAAATAGGCAGTAACTTGTAATTTATCTCTAGCTTTACAGTGTACTCCGCGACGCGGGCTGGCGTTAGCGTCGGGCGAACAAAGTTGAATAACTACGTTTACGCTTATGCTAATGGAAAATGTATGTATGGCCAGCAACTCATTTTCGCTCAATCGTCTATCCGTTACAAGGTCGAGCCGCCGATTTCTACGATACTGCGACTATGATATTAAAGGGCACATTCCACGTAGGACAATTATGTGTAGAAAAACATCGGGAATTTTCCCTTTGATCTTTCTCCTGTCTCGGAGAGGTCAATGCTGCGCTCTCAATCCCCGGGCAAAAAGTGTCGCAGAGTCCATACATCGAAGTCACTCGCTCTTGAGCCCTGCACGGTGTACGCTCGATCTGGTCTCTCGATAAAGAAGAGATCTCTGCCGAGATAAGACGTAGCCATATACGCAAATCCACATAACCGATTGAAAATCGCGCTCACACGTGTAAGCTGTCAATTGCATAAGCGCGGTAACATCCACTCGACTACTCTCTCACTGCATACACGGCGGCGGCGGCGGATCTTTATTTCTCTCTCTCTCTCTCTCTCTCTCTCTCGAGAGAGAGAGAGAGAGAGAGAGAGAGAGAGAGTGATTCATAAATATCCGAGGGACTCGCCTCTGCAATCTGCATCTTTGCGTGAGCGCGCGCGCGCGCGCGTTAACAAATAGCCGATCAAGTTTTATCGATCGAAGCCGGGGCGGTGCTGCGACGTTATGGCCACGCGCGCGGCTTGCTGCAACAACATGACCTGCAACATGGGAATGGATTATTCTTTCGAGCTCCTGATGCTTGCATCTGAGCGCTCGCGTTTCTTACGAAAGCCCTCATACTCCCACCTGCCGTTGCCGCTTTTCCCGGTCGAGCTCTCTCAGCGCTCTGATGTGCTCGGTTTTTGCAGCGCACGCACGCACTCCGTCCGCGAGACTGGTTATACTCGCAAGCTTATTGGAAGAACGCAAAGTCTCGAAGAGAGCTGGGCTGAAATCAGTCAACGGAAACACTTGTACAGCTTCTACATACGTTCGATCTTTACTGCCTCGGGGTGCCGACGGCCAGCAGCGGAATCCTAAACCCCACCAGTCGCACATACTTTTCATACGAATCCAAAAAGGTATGCGCGCGCGCGAGCTAGAGAGGGAAGAATTTAACGGAGCCAGCTCGTGCACAATGGCCTGCCATAACCTCGCCCAAGCGCGGCATCCGAGTCTGCGCAGCGCCGAGGCGTCAGGTTCACGCCCACGCGGCCTCCGCAGCAAGGCAAGGTGCAGGCTACGCCGGTTGCAGTATATCAAGTGTGCGAGAGAGGGAATGGCCTTTTCGAAACGCTGCACTCGCCGCCTCTCCAGCTATGCGAGCTTGATTTGTGCGCGAGCGCGAGCTTTCTTTCCAGCTTGTTTGTTTGCTTTCCCGCTTATACTTGTCGCTGCCGCTTCTCCTCTTGTCCTTTTATCGCTTGACTCGATGCGGCGTGTACTATAAATGTCTCAATCGCGCCCCCGCCCCAGTGCGATTCATCGTGCATTCTGTTAATAAAAGTGCGTGCACGCGCGATATACCGCAAACCGAAGTAATCAAACGAAACGAAAGGGCAGGAAAGCTAACTGGTGCATAAAAGACATCGATACCCGCTGCACGCGCCGGTGTAACGACCGTCCGCAGAATGCGTTTCTCGCATTAAAGTATCGAGTTGTGGTGGCCACACAGCATCCACTCGCACACACACTCCCACACACACACTCACACACACGCATGCACACATATACAAACCTCACGCGCACGCGCACGTGAAGACTCCAGCGTTCGTGCCTCGAACGACGCGGCCCGGATTAGGACTCGGTTTTTCCGGCCCGGCCGAGCGCATTAGGGCAATTAAGTCCTCCGCATCGAGGAGGCGCGCCGACAATACACCAGCCGCAGATCGCAGCAGTGACGCCGCAGCCCAACTTGCTGCTCGAGGTGCTGACGACGCAGATCGCCCAACTCACGACAGCGTTTCGGCAGGAAATCACCGAGATACGTCGAGAAGTCCGGGAAGATCGCGAACGCTCGTCCCGGCGGCCGACGCGCAGCCGCTCACAATCCCGGAAACGATCGCCGTCGCGCGGCAATCGGGAATACGACCAATGTTGGTACCATTGGAAGTTCGGAACAGAGGCAACTAAGTGCAAGACGCCCTGCAAGTTCGCGGGAAACGAGATGGGTCGTCGCTAATGGCGGCGAGCGACCCCAGCCCACACACGCGCCGCCTTTTCGTCACGGACCGAGACAGACAGGTAAAGTACCTGATCGACACGGGCGCTGACCTCTGCGTCTATCCCCGTGCCGCGATTCGCGGGCAGCTCAAAAAGACTACGTACGAGCTCTCGGCCGCTAATGAGACGGCCATTGCTACGTACGGAACGCTTACGGTGTCGCTCAACCTCGGACTCCGGCGCGCATTCTTGTGGCGATTCGTGATCGCGGGCGTGCCCAAGGCCATCATCAGGGCGGACTTCCTGTCGCACTACGGGATACTCGTCGACCTCCAAGGCAGCCAGCTGATCGACCGAGAGACGAAACGCACGTCACAAGGTCAGATCCTCACCGACGGAGGTTCGAGCGTCAAGGTCATCTCCGGATCGTCAAGCTACCACCAGTTGCTAGCCCGATACCCGGATATCACGCGACCTGACGGACAAGCGCCAGTGACGCGGCACACGACGCGTCATTACATCGAGACGACGCCAGGACCGCCGGTAAGCAATCGCCCCCGCCGCCTCGCACCAGACCGTTTCCAGAGAGCCAGGGAGAAGTTCAACCTCATGCTACGCCTCGGAACGGCACGGACGTCCAACAGCTCCTAGGCTTCGCCACTCCACATGGCACCGAAGGGCGAGGACGACGAGAGGCCATGCGGCGACTACAGAGGCCTCAACGCACGCACGATACCGGACCGGTATCCAGTACCGCACATCCGAGACTTCGCACAGCGGCTTCGGGGCAAGAAGATCTTTTCCAAGGTCGACTTGGTCCGAACCTACAACCAGATCCCCGTCATCATCGACGGCCAGATTCGAGCACGTGCACACGGACATCATCATCCTGCCAACGTCGGAGGGCCAGCGATACTGTCTGACGTGCGTGGATCGGTACACACGCTGGCCAGAGGCTTTCCCGATGCCAGACCAGGAAGCAGAGACCGTCGCACGCACATTCTACGCAGGATGGATCTGCCGATTCGGCACACCGCTGCGAATCACCACCAACCAGGGCCGGCAGTTCGAATCGCACCTGTTTAAGTCGCTCAGTCGACTGACAGGTACGACTCACCTCCGCACGATCGCGTACCACCCGGCCAATGGCATGGTGGAACGTCTCCACCGGCAGATCAATAAAACAGTAAACGGCCGGCCGTTTGGGCCAGCTGGCCCTCGACACCGACGCGCTATCCGGACCGCGCGTGCTCCGTCCCTGCCAATCCGATCGGCGATCGGTACAGGGGGCGGAACGATCGAGACCTTCGACGGTCGACGCTGGAGCCAACAAAGAAACAGTTCAACTGGAGCCACGACACGAGTCGCATCACCTCCAGCCCTTGTAACGCTAAAAACTTCTGACTAATAAACACACGCACCCAAACACCAAGTTCTGCGTTGGTCACGATTTCTTCACCTTACTCTCCTTCACTCTCCTGCGCGACCTCACTCCCAAAGAGTTATCCCTGCGCGCGCGCGCGCGCGCGTATCGAGCGCGACGTCGAGGTGTCCTCGATTGCGACTATCTACGGCTATCTACGGCTGTATACACCGCATACGACGCTCTCAATCACGTCTGTAATTAAGGAAGAAGCGACAGTGCACTGCAGTAGTAGCGCTGCGTATCACGCAACGAAACATTGACATTTGCTTCGCGCAGGATACGCTTTTTCTCCGCGTGAATTAACGCGACTGCGCGACGTAAGTATAGTAGCGGTCGCGTTGCGTAACGAGTCGCGCGGTAAAAAACGCGGGGATTATTATTCATAAGGCCAGCGCTGTGTTCTCTCTTTATTATCGCGCGTGTACACTGTAGGGAAAAGATTTACGATTGGCTATTGAAGTACGCGTCGAACGTTTTTTGAAATGTGTGTATTATCGGTTAGTGTGTTTCTGCGCGCACTGACCAAGCGCCGTATGGGATAGAATCCGTGGCTTTCAATGAAATCGCTAGTTTTACACCGAGCGATTGTTGCAGGCTCTTATCTGGCCGCTCGTATCGAGCAATCGGTCAAGCATCGTGTCCTGTCTTATCGCAATTAGTTTTACTCGATTCGACATCGATTATGAATTCACGATCGTATCGCTTTTTATCAACTCGTTGGACTTCGCTCGAGTTCATCGCGTTATACAGATTTATTTTCTAACAGCTAGCTCGATACTACGCTTTTCTAATGTGGCGTAATACGAGCTGGCGCGTTTGCATTTTCTCGTTCCAGCGGCAAATTGTTCCTGCATGCGCTAAAGTCGCGGGCTGTCCGTCAGGCTCAATTACGAGTAAATCAGACACGGTTACATTATCCGCGAGAAGCGTGTGTGCGAGCTTATGCTAATTAAAACGCGCTTTCGTAATGATAAGGAGCCCCTAAATAAACCGTGAAAAAATGCAAACAGCGCATAAATTACGCGCGTAGTGAACGTTCTAATCAATCGCGTCTTGGAACAACGATCTCATCGCGAGCTAAACGCTGCGTACTGCTCGCGAGAGCGGCGCTATACTAAATCAATCAATTTAACGCTTTGAAGAAATAACGCACATATGAAGGCCGCGACGCTCATCTCCGTGTGCGACTCTGGGTCATAAATAATTATAAAAGTCCAGAGGGAGAGAGGCCTGCGCAGAAAAGGAGCTACTCGAGTTTAATTCATCCGACGAGCGAGTGCCGCTGAATTAATTGCCTCGATTAATAATAATTAATAGGGATGATCGGACGCGCTTCTGTGGCAGTTCCAGCCTTTTAGCTACACAGGTATACACAGAGAGGCGGCAGTAGTCTCAACTGCCTCCGATGACTTATTTTTCTCTCGCCGTCAGGCCGAGTGTTCGAGTGGTCATGTCGCGTAACGCGAAGGAGAACAAGCGATCCGAGAGATCTAATCTCTCCTTCGTAGACTGCAAGCTGGCCTCCTAGCGAAGCCGTTTTTGTAATACAAAATCCGAACCTACTCCCATAAACGCATGCTGCATAAATCTAGTAGCGGGATAAAATCCTCTCGTATAGAAAGTGAAAGACTACATCGCGAGGTGCGCGCGTAGGCTAGAGGCGTAAAAAGGCGCGCGATAAGCACGAGCCTCAGCTCATCAGAATTAAGGCAACACGTTTTCATGCTATCGGCGCGCGCCCCGTACGGACGTAAGGACGTATAAAACAGCGGCGACTTCCTCCTTCCGACGATACTCATCGTAGAGGGCCGTATTACGCACCGCGCGATTCGCGATTACGCGGCGGAGCGGCCGTTGCGCAATTGCTTGCTCAATGCCAACACCTTGTTGACTTATTACGGACGCGAGATAAGAGAGCCTCGCCGTGGCGCTCTTTCCGAGAAGCGCCTGATCTATTGGTGGCAGCATCTCTCGGGCTTTCGGGGAAATCGCGATATCTGCATTTTACGATGGCGACAAGTTAATTTTCCGCTGCGAGTGTTTTACGAGGACGTAAAAAACCGCGCGGACGTCGCGTACTTTTTGCGGCACGCCGCGAGTTCCTGTTTACCCGTCTATTTTTCAATCTCGAAAAAGTCGAGTGCGAAACTTCGTGCAGCGTCTGCGTCGTAAAGCAGCGAGACTTTTCGAAAGCATCGCGCCGCACATTGGGGATAAAACCTTTTAGGCTATTACTTACAATCAGCATATCTCGCGCGGCAAAAATCGCTCGTTTTACAATGCCATAAAGCGCTATTACATTCCTCTTTTCGAGCACCCATCGCGCCTATAAAACTCGCATAAAATCGCGAACAATATTTCCCGCAGCTGCAGCGGAAGCGGGAGCTCTCCTCAGCAGCGTATAATAAAATTAGCATGAAATTGCGCTTTGATTTTCAAATTAGATCGGCCGCCGCGTTTTTTTCTCCCCGGCGCGCATAGCGATCCCATATGCGTAAAAGTACACACGCGTCCGTCGAGAAAAAAGGGGCGGGTACCTGTGCATTAGTAGATAGCCGATAATTGAGCTCGCTTTCTATACGATAACTCGCTCGCTCGCGGCGGCGACGACGGCGTTTTTCTCTCCGCATGCCGCTGCGTCCAAGGACGACTTCATGCTCAGCTGGCCGCGCTCGGGGACGTTTCGGCGGCTACTTAGATCGAGGCTCGGCGCTGCTGCCCAGCGGGTGCATTGTCCGAGCGGAGACACCCGGAAAGCGCGCGCGAGTCGAGCGGACAAGATTCGATTGAACTCGGCCTTCGATTTGCTCCTCGCTGCAGCGGCAAATGAACGGACAGAATGCGAGGACTCTTACGCGCCCCGCGCGATTTACAAGCGGTAAACGTCCGACGACTCGCTCGTAAGGTCGTTGTGCAAGCGCGCGCGTTGTGTTTTTCTCGAAAAGCGCGAACGTTGGTGAAAATCGCTAGCGATCGGATCTCGCGGTGTGCGCGCCGATCACCGAGTCGAAGTCTGCATCGCGGCGATTGCGCAAACGTAGCAACGATAATATTGTTATTTGATTACGTTGTTGCGCCGCTTATAAAACGTCTGCTCGCGCCGATTTGCGCGGCGAGGAAAAAAGCCGCGCCGCTAAATCCTCTAAGCCCCCGTCGAAAGCCTTTCACCCACACGCATGCGCGCGCAACAGCGCCGTGTCTATCGGAAGGCCTATCAATCGTCCTACGAGCTGATAATGCCGGTAAATCATCTACAAATTAGAATACACGCGTTACTCGATACTTGGCGGTGCGATAAATAACGACGCCCTCTGGCGCGCCGGAAAAATCGCGCGGTCTACTCGCGCACATGGGGTGTGTAATGCGGTCGAAAAGACCCCTATTCCCGTGTAATAGTTCGGCAGAGCGCGCGCATCATGCGATTTAAAGCGCAGGAGCTTGCGCTATCTGCGCGCGACTAATGGATCCGCGGAGCGGCGTGTTCTCGCTGGCCCCGTCGCAGATTAATATCCGCGCCGGAGATTAATGGGCCCGTAATCGGGCGAGTAGGCTACTCCCTTCTGCTCGGCAAGTTTACGGCCGCGGTGGAACCAGCCCTTCCGTGCGATACACACTGCGCGCGCGTTCTCTCTTCTTACGCTGGAGCGTGTAAATTAGATAGGAGCTTTTCGCGCGCTCGCCTCGCACCCGGGAAAGTTCTCAGGGTGTATATCTTCGACGCCCCTCGATGCGCTGCTGCCGCTGCCGCCGCTCGGCTGCGCAATTACGAGCTCGGCTTAATATCGCGCACCGCCGAGTGACACCTGCAGGGGAAGCTGCCGCGTGATTTTTCAATCGGCCGCGGAGTCGTTCCTCGCTACTCCTCCGCGCGAGCTAGAGAGAATTAAGTGATCGGCGGCGCGTCGTTTATTTTCCTGGAAAATCCTTGCTGCGGATATTCCGTGTTACTATATGCGTAGTCGGTTGCGCGATCCTGCCGTACTTGAATGGTACCGATCGATGCGTTCACGGACAAGCCGACGATAAATTTTCGTTTGCTAATCACTTTTTTCACGCACAACGTCATAAAGCAGAAATTTTTACAATGGCAAAATCATCGTCCGCTCGTTCATCGCGCATCTTTTATGACCGCATCGTAATGATCCTGGGCGCATGCGCGAGATTGATGGACCGATTTCCACACCGGCGCGCGTAAATCATCGTTTAATGAAATAAAGATATCAAGCATCTGCTTGGCTTCAGCAAATTCTCGTATACTGCACATTTCAGTGGCTTTTCTAAGAGAGCGCACGATACGCGAGTCGCACGAGGTCACGCGCAGCGTACGAAATTAATTTTCGCAAGGCGATACGCGCTGGAGCGGAAAACAAAAGCTCCATTAGAGCCGCTAAGTAAACAGAAAATTATGCGCGTAACAAGAGGAACGCACACGAGCGCGGAGGATAGGGAGGAGAGGGAGTCGCGCGAAGCCTTCAATTACACACGCCGCTGCAAAGAGACGAGCGGGAGAGAGGGGAGGGAGGGGAGCCGCTGCAGAGACAGAGGCTGCAGTCACGGGAGATGACGAGCTATATATAGGCGAGAGCAGAGATCCCGAGATCGACTCGCTCTCATCAGCGCGCACGCGCGGTAATGACTTTACTACTTTTCCGTCCTTGGGAATCCGAGCGCGCGCAGCTCCTTTCTGTTGCGCAGCATCGGCAGCATGTGTGCAGCAAAGTGCATCTCTATATCTCGGCAGCGAGACAAGTGCCGATCTTACGCCGATTCCGCGAATCCCGCTGCCGACGAGCCGCAACTATGCCATTATTATTTTTGCGAGCTTTTAATCGCCGCCTCTACGGCTTTTCTTGCGCGCGCGCGCGTGTGAGCTCTGCAGAGATGTGTGCATCCGCGAAATATTCGCTGCAGTGACGAAATAATCGAAAGCGAGCGCGCAATCTCCGCAGCGATTTCCCACGCAGAGAGCTGAGAAGAAGGAATTCCACGCGCGAGAGAGCTGAAAAAGGAGGACTCGAAAACGCGTTCGATTTCAACAGGTTTTTCGCGCCGGCGATAATTCGACGGCAATTGCTATTGTCGAGAGCCTCGTTATGCATTGAGAGAGAGAGAGAGAGAGAGAGAGAGAGAGGCGAAAACGATCGCGCGCCCGAATCATTAGGAGCGCGATGTAATTAAATCCAGGAAACGAGTAATAGCCTGGTTCAAAGTAAAATCTTCATAAATGAGTTGTTAAGTACTAACGTAACGGTCACGCGATCACTGAGACTGCGTCATGCTCAGGATCGCTAGATAAAGACAGTACGAAAAACTGACTAGGCGGAGTGAAGGTGAGAGGAGCAGAGTGTGATGGGTTGAGGGCGGGTTTTGTCAACGCTACCTCGCTGAACAGGCACATGGAGATGTTTCGTCAATTCCTGGCGACTGCTCGTCCCTTCTACCATCTCTTTGGTGTGGCTGAGTCGCGTTTCGGGCCAAGCGTCGACGATGTATTTGCTCAGATAAAGGGCTACTCTGTCCTTCGGCAGGACAGGAATACCCAGGGAGGAGGTGTGGCACTATACATCCACAATAGTTACAAGGCGACCATACTGTGCTCATCTCCAACAACGACGGATGGTAGAAAGCCCGGGATTCCAGAGTACCTTATGTGTAGAATTCAAAAGGGCCGCATGCCCCCCATTTTTGTCGCCGTTATATACAGACCACCAGGTATTTTTTTCACGACCAACTCTGACCTGGTGGATAAATTAAAACTATATACGGATGACTATAATCATCGTATAGTCATGGGGGACCTGAACGCAAATATGTTGTCGACGTCTCAGGATACGAATTTTGTCAGGGATTTGGCCTGTGAGTTGAATCTCAAATTAGTTGAACATGGCGCGACGCACCACGTCGGGGAGTCTCATACGTGGATTGACGTAATCTATGTTGACGACAATGAAGTAGTGCTGAATGCGAACAACATGATGGCGACCTTTCCGAGTAGGCATAACATCATTGATTTTACGTTTCGGACTCCAAAGTCGGAATCTCCTACTCTAACTCCATTCTTTTATAGAGATTTTAAATCCATCAGGTGCGAGGAGCTTCTTTCCCTTCTCGAAACCTGCGATTGGTCGACCATCAGTTGCCCGGGCATGACCACAGACAGTAAATTAGAAGTGCTTAGTGGTAACATCATGACTGTCATTGAAAAACTTGCCCCTTTAAAAAAATTTAAACCCAAAAATAAAAAATCTTCACCGTGGGTCAACGCAGAACTTCAAGACCTTTATGATAAGCGTGATGCGTTCGAACGAAGACTCAAAAGCTGGCGGGCGCTCTTGCCACCCCGCACTTGGATTACTGCTCTCTTGTCTATCTTGACGTATCAGGTCAACAAAGCACATGACTTCAACGATTGCAGAACTCATGTGTGAGATACATATGTGGTGCTAGAAGGGACGAGCATATATCCCCCTATAGGAGGAAGATAGGCTGGGTTCCAGTGAAGGCAAGAATGGAGTTATTTGCGGCGGTGATGTTTTATAAAGCAATTGTAATGGGACAGCCGCCGTATCTTGCTGCCCTTTTTGATAGGAACCAGTCTAGAACCTCAGCTAGGGATCCGCAAGAACTAGTGGTGCCTAGCGCGCGTACCGGTGTGGGGCTATATTCCTTTAAAGCCCAGGGCGCGCTCCTCTGGAATTCTCTCCCGAGCGACGTGAGAGATCTCCCGTCGCTTAAATCTTTTAACGCTGTGATGCGGAGGCGCATATACGTACGCGAGATTGAGTGTACTGTCGATCAGAACACTGATTCTGCGACTGTTTCGTGACTCCGTTAGATATTGTACCGTCCAAATATTTATTCTATTTATTTATTATATTATTAATGTATTTTAACATCTATGACCAAAGGTTTTTATTTAAGTGACGTGGTAGAATAGTAAATAAGAAGAAAAAATGTACTTAATGCGTAATACGAATCTGTGATAAATTAATGACAATATGTGATACATATGTATTTTTGACTTGTGCAAAATAAAGGCTAATCTATCTAAATAATAAACCGCGCACCAGGCTGGACGCTGGGAATTAATTTTCCACGCGGCTTGGGCAATAAAGCAATATTATATTCAGCCATATGCGTAACCAGTTTCATCAAAAGGCTCTCGGTAGATTCGTATTTACGAGGTGCCGAGCAAATTCTCATTATGCAAATCTGGTGCATAAGGACTGTTGCGACTTCCGTACTGCTCGTACGTCGCCTCTGACGGTGAATAGATTCCGATGCCCAGGCGCTCGCTCTTCTTATTTCGTCTCGGGCCGGTCATTCGTTTCCCGCGATAGCTAAGGAGGCATTATGTGCGCTGAGCCGCGATAAATTTTATTGTTGGTTTGTGTACTGCTACAAACTTGACGTGCGTACGTAGGATTACTACACATATTTCAATCAGATCGGACCTGTCACAACAGAGCGCATAATATAATGCGAGAGAGAGAGAGAGAGAGAGAGAGAGAGAGAGAGAGAGACCCGGCGAGCCAGCTCGGCGCTTATCATCTCCGCTCACGATCTCGCGCACTGATTCATTAATCGAAAAAATGAGAGAGATCGACGGGTGGGCTTCATATAGATACGCTATTTTTACGTTTGACGTAAGCGCCGCCGATGATCGCGTTTAACAAGCCCCCGAGATTTCGAACAGCTTTCGATACCGGCCCAATAATTTTCGCTTCGAGGCTTTCAGCCGTGCGGGACGAGTTCATTAAGCGCCGAGCGCGCGTTACAATACTCGTTTATCTTGCGGCCCGATAAAACTATATTCTAAAACCAAACATTATTATAAACGGCGAGATAACACGTGTGCACAACGTGTATCCGATCGTGCAGCCCGGCTTTTCTCGCGCGCTCTCATTGTCGCTCGACGAGAAACCCCGGGGCTGCGACGCGGGCACTAAAGTCTCTCTTCAATATACATTTCTAGCGCTGCACTTGCGAAAGCCCCGCGGGCCGCCCAATTTCTTTGTGCAACTCACCGGGATTAAGGAGGGAAAAAAGGAAAGAAACAGCCCGGCCGAAATGCACGCGGACTCTGCATCTCGCGCGCGTTTCGAAAGGCACGTGCGCTGCCGAGATCGCTTGTCCAGATATACCGGTCGCGCCAGGCCACTTTTACTCGCTGCAGCGGAGTGCGCGCCGGTGCTTTTCGATGGCGTGGCGCTGCTCTCGAGATTAAATTCCTCGAGCGAGATGGCTTATATTGAGCGGGCGTATCGCCGGGAAATTCGGACAAATGTTTCGAAAACTGCGCCGGCGACGTGAATAATTGCTCGATCTATCGCGTTCGTTACATAAATGCGCGCGACAAATGTGCCGCGAGCTTCACTCGGCGCCAATTTCGCCGCGCGACGCAAAAATGAAACCGCATAAATCGCTTTGAAAAGGTTCTTGCTAGAGCGCGCGCGCGCGCACACGGGCAGGATATAAAATTGCCTGTGTGCCCGTTCCGCATGAACGATGCCGCGCGCGGCCTCGCAGCTTGACACCAATTCGGTATTACATTCGATCGCCTCGCGCACTTGCATAATATACGCGTGCGGCGATGTCGCGCGCGATTGCCCTTTTCCACGGAGGATCGCCAGAGTAATTCAATTACACGAAAAACTTTCGTCTCAGTTCAACTTTATTGCGAACATGTTTGAACGAGGTTTAGTTGGAATTCTGCTCGATGGCCTTGTCGATGAAGTCCAGGTTCTTGTAGACGTTGGTGTAGACGTCCGGACTGCCGTTTACACAGCCTTCGCTCGTGGACGCGACTCCGATGACCTTTCCGTCCTGCACGAGCGGGCTGCCGTCGTTGTTCTGAAAAGCGATGAAAGGGAGAGAATTAATTTCCGAAGCGGCTTCGAGGAGACTTGAAAATAGCAATCGCATAGAAGACTCGCGATGACCATACCAGGCAGAGGCCGCGTCCCGTCCTCGTGTATCCGCAGATCTTGCTGTCGTGCTCGCCCAGGAATTTTTCCTTCAGCTTTTCCGCGCATTTGCCGTGCGATATCAGGTACACCTCGACGTACTGCAGGTTCTCCACCGGCGAAGCCCAGACGCTTGTTCTCGCTCTGACGCTCTTGCTCGCGTCGACGTCGCTCGGCTCGATCGGCTGCTCCAGGGCCGTGTACTGTATTTCCGACTCGAGCTGCGAGGAATTCGAATGTACTTTCTTCGTGGTATTATTGCTGCGAAAAGCGATCAAGACTCACCGTCACCACTGCGATGTCGCTGATCCAAAAGTCCTTGGTAGCGCTGCTCAGATCCTGGTGCGTCGTGACGTTCTTGATTCGGCGCCTGTTCCCGCCGTCCGACAGGCTCGAGTTTGACCCGCTGACGACCGACATGTACTTGTACATCGGGTCGGGGAACTTTGCGCCGTTCTGGTAAAAGCAGTGAGCCGCCGTCAGCACGTGTCGAGGAGCGATGATGGCCCCGCTGCAGAAATGCCGATTCGCAAACTTTATGGACACCTCATACGAGTGCGGCAGCTTCAGCTTGGCGTCTCTGATGATGCCGTCCGCGTCGGCTGAAAATCGACGTTCATTATACACCGACTGCACTGAGATGCCAAATTGAGGGAACATTTTTTCACTCACCGTGGACGAACGTAGCCGTGAGCACGATGGCGAGAAGCGCGGTCGATAACAATGCCATGTTCGCGATCAATAGAGCACCTTTGTGGTGGACGCAACACTTCTGCATTCAGCCTGCGCGTCGGGTTTGAAATATTCAGTCCGCGTGGTGTACGAACACCGAATGGACATACTACGCGTGGACTCCTTCTGACTGCCAAATCGACACTGACAGTCTGCCCTGCCTTGTGTACACAACCTTTGTATCCACGTCAAGCGGCCACGCCATCTTATCTCGGAGGTATGGGAAGTTTACTCGTCGATGGAAATTCAGACAAGACCTTTTCGGATTAGCCGTCCCCCGAACCGCATTCGTTCGTAGGATTTCTCAGGTACGCAAAGCTTCAGCGACTTATGCGTGCATTGTAGCAATGACCCCAGCCACTTGGAGTCTGTACGAAAGGCTTCACGGGATAGGATTTACGACCGGCGTGGGTCAGAGGATTAGATTTATTCCTAACACGAGACAATAGATCTGCACGTTTCCCTCGTAATTATATAAATCTCTCGATTGATCAACGAGTCGCATTCTCGTCTCGAAAGCAATGAAGCTCTGACAAATGATCGGTAAATGAAGAGTAAAAATAATAGTATTTATGTACAACGTGGCTGCGCAGTCAGGCTAATTCGAAAGTATCATACCGCGATAGTGATAATAAAGCAAGATGAATCAATGCACCGCTATAGTTGCATTAGAATGCACGCGCACACGCTTCGAGAATCGGGCATTAAAAATCACCGTGAAATTCACGGTAGTCGACGATTACGGCGATTTGCATAAACCGGCTTCCAGTAAATCTTGGAACGGGAGCCTCACAGATTATCATAAATTTCATGGCTGTATAATGCTTACATTTTTATCTGTCGACTCGATTCATTACATTGTCCACGATAACGAAACCTCTCATTTTCATAGCTTATCTATTATCGCGGCTGCATAAACAAACAAATAATATAAATTTGATTATCATTCCAACCTTCGCGAATTAGCTCATACGAAATATTAATTGAAACGCGAGTAGGCCGAGTGGAAAAGCGCGATTTCCACGCATGCGCCGATAAGCATTGTCGATAGCATTGTCCCGAAGTCCGAAAGATAAATGCAGTCTTCAGAAGTTTCGATTTCTATCCGCTCGCCGCGCAGAACAATTACATTCTGTGTACAGCAGGCGCATTTCTCCGGCGACCGGGCTCGTTGAGCAACGGCTTGTATTGTCAAACATTCAAGGCTACGTGTCCAACGCGACCGCGGCAAAACATTCCCATTCAATCAGTCAGCCATCAAAAGACCTTGCCAACGCGATCATTTTTCCCGGGCGCGCATGAGGTTAACGCCCCGACTGGCCTGACACCGCGGCAATTACCACCAGAATATTTATTTAATTTGCGCGCGCTACGTAATCTGCAGGCTGTAACTCACGCGCGTAAAAAAATTGCTCGCCCGTGAGTATTAGATATTCCAGTTCGCGTGTAACGATTCCAGGAATGAAAAACAATCGGCAACGTGTGACCGATATATAGTTAATGCGCTTTCCGATGCCGAGACGCAAAAAGGAAGAACGCAGTGTACGCGGCGAAAAACCTTTATTTATCACTTATAAAACACTAACTCAATTACAAGCTGAATCAAATCAAAGCGCCGGTAATTGGAACGGCGTCGGTCCCAGCAGAGTCGTTCTCCCGCAGCGACTTTTCATCTGAAAGCGTTTCACATACGCTCTCGCGTAATTGCGCCGGTTCATTCACACTCGCGCTGGGCCGTGTGCGCGGGTGAAAGTGACGCGGAAAAGGTACTCGCGCTCGGCTATGCGTGCGTATACGTACACGAGGATAAATAATTAATCCGCGCGCGAGGGAAGAGGAAGAAAGTGCCGAGCTCTTTTGGGAACGAATTTATCAATCCTCGTCCGGGATACGTATGGAAAAACTCGGCTTCTCTCATTGTTAGGGCCTCACTAAAGCAGCCGGTTTACGGTGTGAAATCCACGCGTGAAGCGTACTTTCTATCGGCCCCGGTGCACACACGTAAGACTTCCGCCAAGTCAGGTTTGTTCCGCGCAAACAAAGGAATATTACACAAAATATGCTAATTAGGCAATTTTTATTTGTCCAATGCCCGACTCTGCGGAGCGTTATTTCCTCTCTTCGCGTGTGTGCAGTGTGCGTCTGGCGGGAAAAATATGCTACCGTCGCAGTGACATAATTTGCCCGTTCCCGGAGGCAGCGGCGCGATCGGCAATTCCTTTTACGCGAACAAAGCTACTGCGCCTCGCGTCGTTCGCGCGTGTTACATAAAGCGATTTTCCGAGCGACTTTTCACATCGGACGGTGTGGGTTTTTAATTTGGCGCGCGGTGATCAATCAAATCGCCCGCGGATCAGTCCAAATAATCATCGTGCCAACAGACATTTTTGCCCCACGCCCACGCTGGCGGAGCCGTGGTAAGGAACTGTACGCGCGTCACCGGATTAGTCTCGCTTTCTCAAACTTCGCGGCGAAGCCTAATCGCAGGAATCTCCGCGCGTGCGGGCAAGTATTAGCGCAGAGAGCGCGATATACATTCGCTTTCGCAACTTTGGGGAGCTTTCTATTAATTCAGCTCTCGAGGCTGCAATCTCGCCGAGCGGACGTGTGACATTGGCAGGTATCGGGCTCAGCAGTCGTGTACCTCTATACGTACACTCGCGTGTTCTCGCTGATGCGATCCTTGATCCTTACACACACGCTTAGTGCATGGATATAAACGCACTATAAAATAATTTGAGAAACGCTGCAGCCGATCGAACACCTCTCTTTGCGAAACCCGTGTTATTAAAACGCCTATGCAATAAAACTTAACGGTGCGGCTTAATTCCGCGGATTCGCGTGAAAATTATTAATTGCATCAGCGAGCAAACTGATTTATGTAGCGTAAATTTGCAAAAGATCTGAATAAAGAACCGCTTGGCACGAGCGAACATCCCCCGCTTATATCGCGAGCTGAGCCGTTAGCGTTTCATATAAAAGCCCCCCGTGCATGCGCGATAAGTTTTGAATTTAAAATTGTAAACAGAGCTCCATATACGTGCGCTATCTGCGCCGGCCCCGGCTTTCCCCGCATGAACTCTGCAGCTAGCGCGTGTGCAACAGGTGGCTCGCTCTCTTGCCAAGCGTATCCTTGAAAATTCCCGTAGCGCACAGTGTGTCAAGAATCTGCCCATATCGTCTTCCGCATCGCTTTGCATCCGTCCCGCGCTCTTTCTCTCTCTCTCTCTCTCTCTCTCTCTCTCTCTCTCTCACTCGGTCCATTCGACTTTGTCCGTATAAATTATGCATTCGAACGGTCCTCGGACTTGCGGAACTTCGATCTCGCTCTGCCGCGTCCGTGTTCGCTGATTTCTCGCGGACTGGAATGCATATGCCTTCTTTGAGGATTTTTACCCCGACGAGATGGGGCACATAAATCGCCGGGGTTTTCCGCGCTGCGGGCACGTGCTCTCTACTGCGCTCTCTCTTGAGTACTTAGTGGAGTAGGGGCAGACGTTTGGTCTAATTTTTAACCGTGACGTGCTGACCGCGCGCCGAGCTTTGCGCCAGTCTCTACAACAGCTGTATACATGTACCGAGCTATCGCACCTATACTCGACGCACTTGCGGAGTAAAATCAATTTAGATACATTTATTGTTTATTGTGTGTAGTAACGAGGGACGGACTATAATTATCGAGGCTCGCGTTTGTTTTTCCGCTCGATTCGCGCGTAATTATTAATGGAATATTGGAGTGCGATACGAAAGCTGTCACGATAAATTCCCGCTGCTTTTATACCAGCTTCGACGAGGCAATCGAGCCTATAAATCCTGCATCTTATGTATCGCACCTTGCAATATTCCATTTATAATATCGCTCGAAAAAGCACGAGTGCATAAATTACAATTAAAATATTGCACCCGATTCGCACGTCTTTTTCCTCTCGCGAGTCGCGGGTGTCTCGATGCACTGCACAGACAGCAGCGCTGTATAGCTATATAATAAGACAGCTCGTGCAAACAGACACAGCCATAAACCGCGCGAGCGAGCGGTTGCATAAAAAATTTGCATGATTATTTAATAAGCGCAGCGGGTTACTTACTGCCTCTCTCTCGCTCTCTATATATACAATACGTATATACATGTATCGGCACCTTGCGCCTGCGCAATGAAGCGGTCGCGAGTTGCGAGAAAAATACGCGCAGCAAAAACGAAAGGGGAAAAAAGCGCGCGTGCAGCCGAGAGAGAGAGAGAGAGAGAGAGAGAGAGAGAGCAGACAATAAAAGCCGCGAAGGAGGAAGCGAGAGGAGGACGGAATGCGACAAGGCAAGGCCGTCGCTCCGCGACTTTCGATGCAGCACAATAAAACGCGAGAGATCGGCATAATAAACCGGTATACGGGCGGCGCTGCCGGACGCAAACGCGCGCACGCGCGCACACAGGGGATCGGGGCCGAGAGCCGTGCGCGTGAATAATTAAGCATCTCGCGGCAAGGCCGTTCGATCGACTTTAGCGCTGCGCGGCGAGAAAAAATCGGCGACGGGGAGGTGAGAGATCGAGAAAGGATGAATCGATATATATATATATATATATATATATATATATATATATATATATATATATATATATATATATATATATATATATCCGGCTTTTTGCATACACCTGCGTCGATTATAATCCACCGGCGATAATCACCGACTGAGCTATCGGCGCGATCCATATCCTAATCCAGCCGGCACTATATTTGCAGCCGCAATAGCGCGTGAGATCGAGAGGACCGTCGTCGCGTCGACGCCGCGGTAAGTGGTATAGTCGCGGCGCGTATCGATCTCCGAATCGCGCATTTAAATTCAACGCCGCGGCGGAGCTATTAAAATTTCTCTCCGACTCCGTATGTAGGGTAAGCGACCTGTATACTGTATAAAGTACTCTCCCGCAGCGATAAAGATAGCGCTCTCGCTCGCGAGATCATCTGCTCGGCGGGCCGCACCATCGGCTATTGAAAATTAACCCGGTCTAACGAGCGGGAAGGAAGCCGAGCGCGAGGCAAAAAAGACTTCGGAAGCTCCCGCAGCCTCCTCCTCATCCCCGCCGCTTCGTTAAGATAAGGAGGCGCGCACGATATTATTATATCAGCCGGTGGACGACTGCAGCACGGCCGTATTACAGAATGCGATGCTGTTCTATGGACTGTGCGCGCGTATATCTATCGGCTACAAGATACGACTATCGATTTCCTCTTCTCCCGTCCCCTCGTCCGCGGTCTCGGCGCTATCTCGGCGAGGAATGCCGGGATTAGATTTTACATATATCCCCGCGCGCCGCAAACACCGGGACCGCGCACCGTTATCTCGGCAGACGTTGTCGCTCGACGATTTTTCCGGAGCCGCGCTCGGGAACGTCTCTTTTGTAGAAATCGGCAGCCGACGGCGAACGCAGGCGCGCGCGTATCTGCGGATCTCGAGAGCTCACCGGCTGCCGACGACCGAGCGGCGTTATTAATCTTAATTGCCATCTGGATCGAGCCTGCCAATTAACAATGCCTGTCACTGCTGGCGGAGACGCGCGCGCACACGCTCTTTAATCGCGTATTGGCATTTTATAATTGTCCGGCCGCCGCGTGCGCACTGCGCAGTGGAACACAATCGTTCGAGGCTTTCCCGCCGCCGCCGCCGCGCAATTACACAGAAATGTTACTTCTTCATATTGTGCGCGGCTTCGCTTTCTTCGGATTCTCTTCCCCGAGCTGCGCCTTGTTAGGGAAGAGCTGCTGCTCCCGCGCCGATCGATTACGGCTAAATGTCCTAATTGTTGCGGCGGCATAGTTGCCGGTTTGTGACTTTATTTCAATCGCTACGCGAACAAGCCAGCGCCTATAGGTAACTTAAATAATCTCGCTTGTATGATTCCGAAATAATTGCAGGCGTCCGGCGTGTGTGCGTATACGTAAGCGATACGAAGAATGAATCGTTTCGGAGATGCGCGTAAAATTAAGAATGAACTTTCTAGTGATTGATGCAGCGCGCGCCGAATTCGAACGATCCAGCAATTATTCAGCCATCAGAGCCGGGAAAATTATACGGATTCCCGCTGACAAGTGCGCGCCCGGATTGCTTAATGTTCCGCTTTTTAAAAATGCGGAAGTTCCAGAGCGAGCGTCTAATTACACACTCTCTCTTTCACTCGTTATTATGAATTTCGTTATTTCCTTACGTAAAGCACGCGCGCTCGTCGATGCTGCTTTATCATTAGGCATCGTTTCTTTTTCAGCCGAGCAAATTTGTTTGTTCGCGGTAATTGATACGCCGCGCGCGCGGGCCGCACTCACGTCTCCATTCGATTTCTCCAGGCGCGCGGCCTATGAAGATCTCGGGGATCAAATATAACTTTATAACGCCGCGGCGCAATCATTTCTGCATCAGCGCCGTCAGCGTCGAAAGCGGCGCGTTGTAAGCTACTCCCACTGCAGCGGACGCGAAGTTTTTTCGCGCCATTAGAAAAGCATTAGTCGCTCGCTTTGAATCCAAACGATCGGGCACGCACTCGAACGCGAGCCTCCTTTGAGCTTTTATTGCGCTCGCGGGACTCCCTCGCCTACTCTCGCGGCGTGAAAAGACGTTTTATTAATTCACACAGTGAACGCAGGCGCTCGTAAAATCGCGGCTCGCAAAGTTTTGATAGCGTCTTTGATCAACGTCGATATAAGTGTGCAAGTGCGCGCACGTTCCGGAATGAACAGCGAGCACGTGAAAAGTCCGCTCATCAACTTATCACCAGCACAAATAACAGCATCGGAAGAGATTTCTCAACGCCGCGCACGTTTTACGATTTTCGCCGTTTACGAGCTCTGTAGAGTAGGTGGCCGCGCTACTGTGTAGCAAGAAATCGCTAATCGTCGTTATCCTGTCGTTTCTCCTCTTTGTCCGTTTTCGCATCGTTCGGGGCGGCGTAATCTGCGCGTTTCAGCTATCATTATAAGCCGATGATTTTCAATTCCCAAGCCGCGATAGCATCTCTGCGAATTAGAAAAATAGAAAGGTAAATTAGAGTCTCAAACAAACGGCCGTAAAAAGCTCAGCGGCCGCTTTTCCTCTCATTCATATACTGTAGCTCGGAATTAAGCAGCGGCAGCCCTTCCTCCTCTCGTTCTTTATGTCTCTCTCATTCCCCCTCCTAATTCGCATAACTCGCTCTCTCTCTCTCCTTTTCTCGTCTCTTATAAATATATATAGTCTCTCTTTCATTCTTCTCTTCTCTCGTCGGCCGGTGCGGCGCGGCGGCAGCTCGCTCGGCGCGCGATTCTAATCTCCGCTCGATTTCTTTACGTCCCCGTGATAAAATCGAGAGCGCGCGCATTCACAATAGCCGTTTCTTCGCGCGCATGGAGGCGGTGCACGCTGTCCTGTTTTGCGTCGTTGTATCGGAGAGCCGCAGCGCGCGGGTCAATGCACTTCGATAAGCGCGGCTCTCTGCGAGCGCAGGAATTAAAATGCGTTGCGCAATTAATTTGGCGAACTAGGAGGGAAGAAAGGAGGGGGCGGCACTTGACTGTGCGGCTCTGGTCTACTCATTAGAATGTGCAGTACGCGCAGGTACACGCGCGGGATCAGATTCGAGGCTGGCGCTGCGGCGAGAGAGCATTTTATATTCAAATTTTTAAGCATTTTTATATTCAAGCTTTTTTACGACTTTCGCGCGCGCGCGCAACCCGCTCTTTATGCACATCTGAATCGAAATCGCCGCATTATGTCAGCGCAGCTCGTTGCGCAATCGCTGCTGCTCGCGGCACAATAAAACTGTCTATTCACAATTAGAGGACACAACGCTATCGATGGAGCTGATTGGATTCTTACTGCTCAATTTCGAGCAGGAAGCTGTCGCGCCAGCTGCCGCAGCTGCAATGCTCGAACATACCGATCCTCGTTCTGTTATGTAAAAATGAATATGGGACGCAGGTTATCCGCAGGAGCTGTGAGTATACATAGAATAGCTTCCACGACAAAGGTATTCTTCGCCTAACACAAAACCCACAGACGAAATAAAGCCGCGGCGAGTTTTTATCATTTATCACCATCCGAATAGCGGGGAGCGAGATGAATGCGTCATTGTATCGCTCCCCCGATAATTGGCCATTCGAAATTGAAAAGCTAATGATCTCTCTCTCTCTCTCTCTCTCTCTCTCTCTCTCTCTCTCTCT
>JAZHPH010000150.1:193134-244696 GCA_037356405.1 Nasonia oneida
CTCTCTCTCTCTCTCTCTCTCTCTCTCTCTCTCTCTTCGTTTTGCTTCCAGGTGAGTTTCTCGAGCGTAAACCGCACGATACACACAGTCCGCTGCGCGCGCGGATCGTGACGTTAGTCGTTGTACACACTATTATATAGGCGGCAATAATACGCGTCTGCACACGCGCACGTATACTCGTGTATGTAGACCGTGAAAAAGAGAGCTAGCCCCCCTGCCGGAGGATTTTCTCGCGATTATTTCGCGAACACATTATGAGGCCCGCCACGATAATTTCAGCGGCAACAATGGATAATTTTCCGATCGGCCGAAACGGCCCGAATATTCCCAACTTGCTCGGGCCGAAACGTGGGAAACGCCGCTGCGTACGCGATAAATTTTCAATTAACAATGAACAAAAGCCGCGCAATTACACGCGCCAAAGGTGGGCCTACTCCCGCTCGCGGGCCTGTTATGCCCGTGTGTATTCGTACCGTCGATTTCCAGCAGTTTTTCTCAAAAGCCAAAAAACTTTTCACGCCATCGAAAACACGCGGGAGGCTGCGCGCGGTAGCTGTGTAGGAATAAGGAAAATAAAAAAGCAGCAGCGCGCAGAGGAAGCATCGGATAAACGCAGCGAGAGGAAGGATCGGGCGTTGTGCAAGAAATTTGCGTTCGAGAGAGCCGAAAAGAATAGAAAATAGCCTGGCCACAAGGCCGTTCCCCATAGCCGCGCTCGTTCGACCGAATCGCTCGCGCGCACCGAACGCACTGCGCGCAGGAGAGTTCAACGCCAACAATGCGGCTGCACCGCACGGCTTCGGCAAAGCCTTTTCTTCTGCGCTTTTTTGGCTCGACCTTCGCGCTGAATTTTACGTTTTCACATGCAATAAAATCTCTCCCACATTCGAGCGCACTGCGGATTTCGTGCACGAATCTTCTGGGCACCTCTCCTACGACTCTCCTCGATTTATCGCCAGCCGCCTGAATAGACGTATTAATTCGATTCGATTGTTCGCGTTCCAGACGATTCAGGACGGTTAATTAAAACGCGGCGCTTCGCACGCTTGTAATCCCAGCATGTGATTCCCGTTTCACCTCTCGGGGGCTAGTCTCTCAACGAGAGACAATTTACGGGCGAAAATGAGGCGAAACGTCGTAAATCCAGCAACGCACGTGGCTCGAGCTCGTATAATTACGTTGATACTTTACGCAGAAAACTCAGCCTTATCTCTCTATTCGATCCACTGACGCGCGCGCGCGCAAGCGGGCATTGTGCATAATATTAATTTTATATAATAGAGCCGCGCTTTATAAAAGCTGCCCGCGAGCCCGTGCGGCGTATTTCCTCATTTATTAAATTAATATGGCATCGAGATTCTCGTAAAACTCGAGAACGCGCGCGCGTCAGCTCATTACGTAAACTATTTTTCTCTCGCGTCCGCGGGCAAAAAGGGACATTCCGATCGAGCGCCTTGCTCCGGGGCTTTATTCACTTTCGTTTTGGGCGCGGGCTTGCTACGTGCTTCCACGAAATCAACGGCCGATTTATATGCAAAAACACTCACGCACACACACACACGTCTAGCTCTGCCAAAACTAGTTTTCTTGCCGTGTGTTTACGAGAGTTCGTCGTTTATCCGAAACTCGTCAATCATCGTGTTGAATACACGATCGATCGAGATAGTGCGTCATACCAGTAGCCGCGGAAGCTACTTTCGGCCAGAACAAAGCAGGCGATACCGCGCCCGATCGAAATTCGATCGGTGATGCAAAAAAGATCGTTGCTCCAGTTACGATCCGCGCTCGCGCACCAGCCGACAAAGGCTCGTAATGTACACACAAAAAGACCCGGGAGCCATATCACGCGCGCACTAAAACGCGAAATATCGGGAGAGCGCGCGACAGTACTTGCCGGCAGGAGCGGGTGTCCCGCGGCGGGCGCAATAACACCTACGCCGGGCCGCGCTCGCGCAGGTGAGATAATGACGCTGCCGCAGCTGCGCGTCGGTGTCGTTGCGGCCAGCACGTGAAAGGGAAGATTATACACGGACTCGCCGGGAGAGAGTCGCCAGAGAGAGAGAGAGAGAGAGAGAGAGAGAGAGAGAGAGTTTATTGAACGGCTAAGGACACAAGGTCCATGATAGCCTAAGGCAATAACAGTTTCACACAAATTAAAAAACACAATGTAAATGGGACTCGCTGCCCATGGGTCGGAGACGCACATACAGTAAAAGAAGTAAATATATATAAACGACAAATAAACAATTAAGTAAAAAAAAAAGAACTGTACAAACGATAAATAAAAATAAAAATAAAACAAGACTTAAAACTAAGATTAGAGCTAAAATAGTCGTAGATCACAGAGAGACTAGCCACGGGGTTAACATTTTACACGCTTAAATCTTGCAGCTTGAGGCAGTATAAGTATAAATGCTTTTTGAAACAATAGTGATTATAGAGAGATCGCACGGAATGAGTAACCCTGTTCCACATGTACGCAGCGCCAATGCGAAAGGAGATCCTCAGACATTCGGTGTTAAAACCCTCGATAACAATGTCAAGCCGAGAGCGTCGTTTGCTACCGGGCCTGACTTCGGGGATAAAGCAAATTTTTTGGTAAGATATTTTGGCGAGCTCGTACGCAGAACAGCTGCTAGAAGACAGAGCGTTAGATAGTCGCGTCTAGTGGGATATTTCAGGATCTCCAGTTGTGTGTAGGTCGGCGATATGTGCTCGAAGATTTTCACCCCTGTCGCGAAGCGAAAAGATTGTAATGTATTGGAGATTATATGAATGTGTGTAGCGTATGCGTGAGAGTATAGTAAAGGCAGCTGTATACAGGATTGTTGATCCGAACGTATACGAGAGCACACGTACGATTTCCAGTATATCGTTCAATATTACGTAACTGTGTATAATTATAACTTGAATAAAATTATATCCTTACTAAACAGAATTCTAGTGTTAATCTAATTATATAACAATTGGCGACGAGTAAATCACGAACTACGTGTGTAAAAAACTCATGTCGAATATTGATAATATAGAAATATTGTCATATTCAAGAAACGAACTGAAGGAACGGTTAACAGCTGCAGGTGTAACAATTGATTCCAAGGACTCTGGCGATAGACTCAGAGCGAAATTGATAAAGCATTTGAATTCGATTAAACAGCAAGTGCAAGACCGTGCAGAACATATAAGTGAAACTGATACACGCGATACGAACAGCGATAAGAAACATACGAACAAGATGGCAACGACGGAATCAAAAATTAAGCTGGAATTCAAACTCGGAAGGGACGACTGGGAGACATTTGTGGAAAGATTAGAGTTATACTTCACCGCAAATGATGTAACGGACAATAAAAAGCAAGTAGCCATTCTACTGACAAAAGTAAGTCCAGACACATACAAGTTGGCAAGAAATTTATGTCACCCGAATAAGCTCAAAGAAAAAAAATTCGAATTGTCGCTTAATTGTAATTTTACGGCGGTAGAAACAGCATTGCGGGATCAACTAGTCTGTGGGTTGAACGACCATGCGACGAAAAGAGAGTTGTTTAAAGAAGAAAATTTGACGTACGAAAAAGCTTATAAAATAGCAATAGCACGGGAAAAGGCAGAGAAAAATGCAACGTCAACAGATAAAAGGTACGAGGTAAAAGAGCAAGGAAGAGACGTCCATGCTATTAAAAATAATAGTTACGGTCGGTACGCTAACCGCAAAGATCATGGCACACGCGATAAGAACCAGGAAAGTTATCGTCCAAAACCAGTAAACGACAGTAGGAACTACAAAAGCGCTACATTAATTTGTTATTGTTGTGGAATTAAGGGACACATTGGAAGAGCATGTAAACATCGATATCAAATATGTCGACAATGTAATCGTCAAGGCGACATAGAAGCAGCGTGTCAAGCCCAGAGCAGAAAGATACAGCACATACAAAGAGAGAAGGAAGAAAATAAAAGTGCGTCAAGTGAAGGAGAAACTGAAGAAGAAGCGTACGATTTCCACAACATAGCAGCGGACGGTAATTCTATAGCGAATATGGATATAGCGCGAGCACCGATGTATTTTAATGTGAGTGTAAACGCGCATAAATTGATAATAGAAGTAGATACGGGTTCATTTTTGAGTATTATTTCGGAAGACACTAGAATTAAATATTTTCCAAGTAGAGAAATTCACGAAATTTATTTCTCAATGAACGCTTATAATCTAAAGGTAAAGCCAGTAGGTCTTTTGCGTAAGCTGAACATTTATTTTGATAATAATACGTATACGTTGGATTTATTAATATTACCGGGAAAAGGCGCAACTTTACTCGGTAGATCATGGTTACATGCTTTCGGACTATGGCCTTTATTTAAAATAAATAAATTAGATCCGAATATCGATAAAAACTTAGACCAAAAAGTAGCAAAAGATTTTCCCAATTTGTTTAATAAAGGTACGATCAAACTGGTCTTAAAAGATAACGTAAAGCCGAAAGCATGTAGGGTGAGACATGTACCGTATGCATTACGGAGTAAAGTTGAAATAGAATTAAAGCGATTAGAAAATTTAGGGCATATAGAGCGTGTGCTACTGAGCGAGTGGGCCACACCAATTGTACCTATCATTAAAGACGATACGACTATTCGCATATGTGGTAATTTTAAATTAACGATAAACCAAGGGCTGATAATAAATAGACACCCGTTACCTACAATAAACGAAATATTTGGCAAATTACAAGGCGGGGAAAAAATTAGCGAGATCGATCTAACGCATGCGTATATGCAGGTACCAGTGCATCCAGATTCGCGAAATTTGCTAACAATAATTACGCACATTGGCTTATTTCGCTATACAAAATTAACAGAAGGCGTTGCATCAGGCCCAGGAGAATTTCAACGAATAATGGAAGATTGTTTAAGAGACATTGAGGGACAAATAGCTGTGTACCTTGATAATATATATGTTACCGGTAAGAATGACAAAGACCACATTGACACGTTGTATAAAGTTTTGCACCGTTTGGAAGAGTATGGATTTAAAGTAAATGTAAAAAAATGCGATTTTATGAAAGAAGAAATAGAGATTCTGGGTTTTGTCATTCGAAAAGGTGAACTATGTACGTCGCAAAAGAAAGTAAATGCTATAGTTAACGAACCGAGACCAAAAAATAAAAAAACAATTGTTGTCTTTTTTAGGACTTGTAACATATTATGAACGTTTTTTGCCCGACCGCGCAAATCACTTAAAACCATTATACGACTTAACGAAAAATACTGAATTCATATGGAATGCCGATTGTAATGAAGCGTATGAGTGGGTAAAGAATGAAATTGTATCTGCTAAAGTATTAACAAATTATGATCCGACGCAAGAACTCGTACTAGCATGCAATGCTACAAAATACGGGCTTTCCGCTATTTTATCACATCGTTACGCCAACGGCGAAGAGAGGCCTATTGCATTCGCGTCAAAAGTGATTCCAATTGGAGAGTTAAATAGAACCATCATTGATAAGGAAGCTAGCGCCATAGTATTTGGTTTTAAAAAATTTTATGATTACTTATACGGTAGAGAAATCATTTTAAAAACCGATCATAAGTCTTTAGTATATATATTAGACTGTTATCTATTATTTAGGATTTTCAAATAAACTAGAAAGTGTTTCTCTATAAATAGAGTTTTTTATTTATTATTAGATATTACAATGATTATTTACACTATGTACACCTGTAAATAGAGAAACGACATTTAAAGTTTATTTTTATCTTCTCTTTGTTTAAACTTTATTTATGTTATTTATAGACTTTTGTATTTTAGATTTATGAACACGTGCTCGTGGTCGTCTCTCTCTGTCGTCTCCTCTCTGTCTATTAGTTTCTATCTATCTCTTTCTATTAGTGGTTCCCTCTAACGGCGGCTATTCAACCTCTGCGTTAAGCGCAGTAAAATTTGAATCAAAAAAATACTATTTCTTTACATCTCCCCCGCCCGAGGTGAAAATACTTAATAATAAGTAACAGTTTCTCCATTTCTTTCATCTGCCTCTTTTTCTTCCGTTTCAATCGGGTATAACTTTGTTATATGGAAAAAGGTTGATTCTGTTTTGTTTTTTTTCAATGTTGACCTTGTAGATAGAATTAGATATTTTTTCTATTATTTCAAAAGGTCCTATTTTTAATTCATCTAACTTTCTTCTATTTAATCTGTTTCCATTCTCTACATAGACCTTGTCTCCTACGTTAAATTTAAAGTGTTTTCGGTTTTTATCGAATAATTGTTTATTGTAGTTGTGCGATTTGATTGTGTTTTCTAGCACTATTTGTTTGTTCTCGATCCAACTATGTGCTTCTTCTTCTATTTTTAATTCATTTGGTAGAATGGTTACATTGGTACCATCTAGTAAATATTTTAGAGCAAATCCCGTGACTGAGTGTTCTCTTATGTTGTATCTATCTATACATTGCCTTGCTACCGTTGTCCAAGCTTTCTTTTCTTGTTTTTCGTTCATCTTGCACCTCATTTTATTGACTAGCGTTTGGTTCAATCTTTCATTTAATCCATTCGAGAAAGGTGTATTGACTGCTGTGAAAATTAATTTTACGTTTCTTTTTTCGAGGAATTCTTTGAATTCTTTAGAATTAATTCCTGGATACTGAATTATTCCGATTTCATCTGTATCTAGAACGTTCTTTACTAATTTAATGAAATCGTTTGCGCTTTGTGTTTTTGAAGTTAGGATGAAAGCATATCTAGTGAAGTGATCTACTAAAAGATGTAGATATTTTTTTGTAGATCTGGATATCCACCAAAACCACCAATGGTATCTATGGACATGATTTCGAACGGTTTTGTCGCTGGTCCTAAATATGACATTAAGCCTAATGTCCTTGAATTCTTGATTTATTTTTTATACAAGTTGCGCAGTTTTTACAAATATTAGCTATATTTTTTGTTAAGTTCTTCGCCGTATATATTGAGCTAATTTTTCTTTGTAACTGTCTGATACCTATGTGGCATAAGTCTTCGTGTACTTGTTTTATAAGCTTAATGCTAAATTCTTCTGATAAGATGATTTTTTCTCTCTTCTTTAACTTTTTATAATAAATTTCATTTTTTTTAATTAAATTTTGTTTTTCTTTTATTGTTTTATTTTTTTGGTGATCTGTTATTATATCTTCTAGTTTTATAAAATTTACAGTTTTTAGTAAGTCGTCATTGTTATCTTCTGCATCCAATACCGGGTTTCTACTTAAACAGTCTGCTTCTAAGTTTTCTTTTCCTGGTATGTATTTTATTACCAAATCATATTGGGATAAGTAGTGTGTTAAATCTTCTAACTCTTTGTCTGTTCTAGCTTTCATATTCATATTTTCAAGAGGTTTGTGATCCGAATATACAGTAAACGATTTTCCTAAAAGCCAATGTTGCCAGTATTTTACTGCCTCTTTTATCGCTAAGCACTCACAAGTAAATGGCTTTTTTTCTCTTTTGAGATTCGTTTAGTTTTTTTGAGAAATATGCCACTGGCCTATTTTTATTATCTGGTTGTGTTTGTTTTAATATTGCCCCAATACCCTCTATAGAAGCATCTGTATAAATTTTAATCGGTAAATCTTTGTCATATATTTCCAATACTGGCTGGGAGCATAAAAGTTCTTTCATTTGTTTCAAAGATTTTTCACATTTCTCTGTCCATACAAATTTTTCATTTTTTCTTAATAGATTATGTAATGGATCTAGGATTATTGCACTTTTTGGAATATATTCGTGATAGAAATTAATTTTTCTTAAAAATTGTCTAACACTTTTGTGTGTCTTTGGAGTTGGAAAATTTTTTATTGAAGCTATTATTATTTCTAGTTTTTCATTTTGGGTTAATTAAAATTTTTTTATCATCTAGCCCTATTATGAAATCATCGAAATCTTCATTTTTTACTATATACACATCCACTTCTTTTTCAATGTCGAAAATCTTTATCTTAATAGTTATCAAACCATCCGTTTTATTTACACCATTAACTGTTTTCATGTATGCTGTATTTACGTCTATTTTTTCTTTTTTTATTTTGACTAGTCTTGAATTCATTAAAGAGATCTGTGAACCTGAATCATAAATTCCGCATACCTCTAATTGGTTATCTAATAGTAGTTTGATCTTAATTAATGGCGTAATTACTCGTTTTTTTCATCCGTATTTAAATCTACTTCAACCATAGAATTATTGTTAAACCAGCATGATTCCTCTGCATGGTATCTAACTCCTTTATTTAAGTTTTCACATATTTTGCATGGCTTTTTTTCTTCAATTTTTTTTCTAAATCTGACCTATTATCTTTGGTTTTTACATAGTTTTTTTTGTACATCATACCTTCGTGTTTTCTAATCTCATTAAATAGATCTGAGCTATCGTTGAGTTCGTCTCTGCTGATTTTGTTTAAAATAAATTCAGGTAGACCTGTTGCGATAAGATCAATCAGTGCTTTGGAGTCTATAGATTTGTTTATATCTAGTATGAGTTTTTCTTATCTCAATGCATAATCTAGTAATAGTCCCTCTTTATATTTAAATCCAAACGCGTATGTAACCAGATTCCAACTTTTGTTTTCGAATGTTTCCAGGAATTTTTCTTTCCACACTTTCCACTCAGAATTTACTGTTAATTTTGTAACCATTGAACTATACCAATTTAGGCATGGTTTTTCTAAAAATAACCTTAATATTTCTATCTTCGTTTCATCTTTTGTTATGTTGAATCGTGTACATTCTTTTTCGAAATTTTCCATCCATTGTGTTGCATTTGAATTCTTACTTGTAAATTTTTCAATAATAAATTTGTCTGAAATGTGTTTCAGATTTTGGTGGTCTTCTTTTTTTTTGTAGTTTCTATTAGCTTTTCTAGAATTAGTTGTAGGTTATCCTTCTCTGCAGTTTGGTTTAAATTTATTTCTTCTAAATATTGATCTTGGAATTGTATGTTATTTGTCTCATCTATATATGTATTTTTCAATTCGTCATTTAATTTTACCCATATTTTTCTGGTTTAATGTCTTTTTTTTAGAGAAATTTTTATTTTTGGAAAGTTACTTATCTTCATGATCTCCTTATGATTTGCCAATGGTTTTAACTCATCTGGTATAGTATAGCATTGCCCCTTTTCTGTAGTTATTGAGGTTATGGCTATTATATTTGATTTGTTATCGTTTGCTGCTATTACAGCAAATTCGAATTGGAGCTGTTCCATCGTGTTCGCTTTTTTTTTAACTAGAAATGTCGTTTTATAAGACTGTTATCTATTATTTAGGATTTTCAAATAAACTAGAAAGTGTTTCTCTGTAAATAGAGTTTTTTATTTATTATTAGATATTACAATGATTATTTACACTGTGTACAACTCACCTGTAAATAGAGAAACGACATTTAAAGTTTATTTTTATCTTCTCTTTGTTTAAACTTTATTTATGTTATTTATAGGCTTTTGTATTTTGGATTTATGAACACATGCTCGTGGTCGTCTCTCTCTGTCGTCTCCTCTCTGTCTATTAGTTTCTATCTATCTCTTTCTATTAGTGGTTCCCTCTAACGGCGGCTATTCAACCTCTGCGTTAAGCGCAGTAAAATTTGAATCAAAGAAATACTATTTCTTTACATATATCTTCGGACCAAATCAACAAATACCTTTAACGGTAGCCAGTAGACTTCAACGATGGGCCTATTTTGTATCGCACTTTACGTATAAAATTGAATATGTAAACACGAAAAAGAACGGTAATTGTGATGCAGTTTCAGGTTACCGGTTGAGGATAACACACCAATTTTCAGTAAAGATTTTCGAGTAATAAATTATATAGAACAAGAATTAAAAGTATATAACGCTAAGAATATTGCGAAAGAAACGCTAAAAGATAAAACCTTAAGTAAAGTAATTAAATTTGTAAAAGATGAATGGCCCAAACAAGAAAATCTATCGGAAAGTGAACTTACGTATTATACAAAAAAAGATGAATTATATATAGAGAAAGATTGCCTATTGTGGGGTTACCGCATAGTTGTACCAGAAAGCTTGAGAGTGCAAGTGCTTAAGGAACTCCACGAGTCTCACTTCGGTAGTGTAAAAATGAAGATGAAAGCCAGGTCATATGTTTGGTGGCCCAAGATCGATTTGCAATTGGAAGAGTTAGCGGCTACATGTAAAATTTGCATGCAGGAACGAAAAGCCCCAACAAAAGTACCACTCTAAATCCTTGGCCGTCGCCGAATAAATGCTGGAGTAGGATACACAGTGACTTCTTGGGACCGTTCCATAGTCACATGTTTATGATTATTGTAGATGCGTACAGCAAATTGCCGGAGGTAGTCGATATGAAAATGAATACGCAAACGGGTAGAGTAATAATCAATTTAGAATAATATTTTCACGTTTTGGTTTACCAAACCATTTAGTAACGGATAATGGGCATCAGTATTCAAGCCATAATTTTCAATTATTTATAGAAGAAAATGGAGTAAAACATACCTTTTCAGCACCATACCACCCGGCCACAAATGGTGCTGCCGAAAATTTTGTCGGGACTTTTAAAAATAAAATCAATAAAATGATTAAATCCGGAAAAAACTCCACGAAACTGTCGATAAATTTTTGTTCGATTACAGAAGCACCGAGCATTGTTCAACAGGGCGGTCACCAGCGTGGATGATGTTTAAACGCGAATTAGAGTTTGGGTTAACAGTTATTCGCCTAACTCAGATAAAAGAATACCAGCTATTATTACGGCCCAATTGTCACCTGTGAATTTCGAAGTTGAGACATCAGACGGAAAAGTCTGGAAAAGACATATAGACCAAATAATGAAATACAAGGAAATAGAAATCTCAAACACAATTGGTAACAACCCCGCAAAGTCTCAACCCAAAATAGTGGCAACTAGATTTTCAAAGCGTTTAGCTGATAAGCGAGCGAGAAAATTATGTTGAATGTTAAAGGGAAAGGAGATTGTAATGTATTGGAGATTATATGAATGTGTGTAGCGTATGCGTGAGAGTATAGTAAAGGCAGCTGTATACAGGAGTGTTGATCCGAACGTATACGAGAGCACACGCATATCGTTCAATATTACGTAACTGTGTATAATTATAACTTGAATAAAATTATATCCTTACTAAACAGAATTCCAGTGTTAATCTAATTATATAACAAAGCGCAGAGCCGCGTTTTTACACCTACCTAGTTTCGTGGCCAGTTCTTTAGAGAGATCTAAGAAAATACTCGCACAATAGTCGAAGTGCGGGAAGACTAGAGATTTCACGAGCATTAGACGCGTGTCGTTAATACTACCACTGAATGATGTGAGCAATGCTGAAGAATGAGAGGCAAGTCATTGATGAACAACGCGAAGAGAGGAGGACCTAAAAGACTACCCTGAGGAACACCGGCAAGCCTATCTAGGGGTGCTGAAGTTTCTCCAGTGCGAAAAGTCACCACCTGGGATCTGTTAGATAAAAATGAGCGCACCCAGTGACAAGCTGAGTCAGAGAAGCCAAGCGAGCTGAGTTTCTCGACCAATCTTAACCACGTCAAATGCCCGCGAAAAATCAATGCCAACCATCAATGTTACATTTCCAGCATCGATGCCCTCCCGAATGTCGTCGGTGATTTTGACAAGGGCTGTGTGTGTGCTGTGGTCCTTCCGAAAACCAGACTGATAAGTGTCGAGCAAATTCCTCTCCGCCAAAAAGCCAGCTATCTGATTGTAGGCGACCCGCTCTAAAACTTTTGCTGGTGAGCATAGAATGCTTATCGGTCGAAAATCGGCAGTAACTGATGACAATGGCTTTTTTGGCAGGGGCAGCACTATAGCTTGTTTCCAGTCTGACGGGAAGATACCAGACTGGAGAGAAGTGTCGAATATGTCCAACAGCGCATGCATAATGGCGGGCAAAGAGTTTGTTAAGTCCTTTAGGGAGATGTCATCGATACCTTTGGCATTAGAGTGTGCTGCGGAGAACGCATCAAGCACATGTTCAACCTCGACATATTTAAAAAAAACTGAGAATCGAACGGCGGTCTCTCGGGCGGGCTCGGAAGGTGTAGTGGGGCCGCGCTCACAGAGCCTATGAAGTGCCTATTGAAGGTGTCGGGGTCGACAGGCATCGACGGTGTTTCGCTAGGTTTCGTGATGCCGAATTCCTCGATAATGCGCCACATTTCCCCTGGGTCCGCGCAATTTTGCAATTTGTTTCTGTAAAAATTGAACTTAGCATTTCTTATGGCTGACTGTACAGAGTTGCGCAGTCGGTTGTAGTGAGTTCGAAGTTTGCCGCGGTGCCTAAAGTCCCTCCACACTTTGTCGTGAGAAGAGATAAGCCTATCGATGTCGGTAGTAATCCAAGGCGACGGATTTTTCCGAGGCTTGAACTCACGATAAGGCGCATGCTTGTCCAAGGATTCAATCAAGATTTTAGTGAGAAATTTAACTTTGTAGTCAATGAGAGAGAGAGAGAGAGAGAGAGAGAGAGAGAGAGAGTAGTAGATTACGGCCTTAACCGGCTGCATAGCCGTAATGAGTTGCGCAATGCACGCGCGCATATACTGTCAAGAGCGAAACTCGACCGGTCGCCGATAGCGAGAGCAGATTGTGAAAAAGGGGTTTTATAGAAAAAGGCATTTTTACGACTGATACACGCCGTGTAATACCTATACGTACAGGCGCTGCGCGCCTCGGGAGCGCTTTTTTCGCGCCCGATCTGCATTAGAGAAGTATGCGCGCGCGCTCGTAAAGATCGGGAGCGACGATTAAGCTGCCGTTGCTGCTGTTGCTATAGAGAGAAAGAGAGAGAGAGAGAGAGAGAGAGAGAGAGAGAGAGAGAATGTCGTTAGGCTTATGATGTCCCAAATGCTGTAAAGCCGAGCGATATCGTCCATTTTACGAGTCTTTTCGCCTAAGCGGGGAAAGAGACTTTATTTCAGTTCGTTAAACGCTCTGAACGTCCACTTGTACTTTGTATCGCACACGCGGAGTGGCTTTGCCCCTTGTTTGCGTGTGGGAACGCGTAATTTGCGGGCGTACACACGGATTCGCGATTAAACAGATGCAGCGAACCTTGCCGCTGGACGTTCGCCGTCCATCATAGCCGACGAGTGCGTCAAGGAGTAATTGGCCGAGCGATTTTTTGGCGATGCGCAGTATACTGTTATTACGCCGGCTAATAGTTTCGGATACGAGTGTAACGCAAGAACGTACATTGTTGGAAAAATTTGAGCTGTGAGAAACGAGTTGCGGGAATAAGACATTCGTCCGACTGGCTTCCTGAAGAATTAACGCATTGTTATATGGACGCGAGAGCTATATAATTTGTGATGTTTAGACTTTTTCGCTATTATCGCTCGCGCGCGTGGGAAAAATTGACAGGCTCAATTTTCGATTCGGCCAGTCACTTCCGGCTGGGCGACAAAAAATCGAATTACCTTTTCGGGGTTTTCTTGCGTAATTAATTAAATTACATCTCGGCTGCAAAAAACTCGAGACGAAAAAGAAAATTAGCTCCTATTATATGGGGTGACATCATAACGTACGCGTGTTATGATACCGATCCATTACGATTCCCTCCTCTCGTTTCCCGCGTACATCGTAAATCGGCAGCTCGTTGACAAACGACTGTAATATTCCGCGCGTGTATGAAGCCGATGTGAGTGCAGACACGCGCTCGCGAGAATTTGCGCGCATTAAAGACAACGCCGTACAAATTGGCTCGTACGCGGAGCCGCTTTGTATGTGCGTTACATATTTTGCGGAACGACCTTCGCCATTATGCTCGTCCCTCCTCTGCTTCGCATCCAGTCCTTTCTCGCGCTCGACAAAAAAACTTGCAGCCGCGGCAGAGAAAGGGAGAGAGACAAGAGAGAGAGAGAGAGAGAGAGAGAGAGAGAGAGAGAGAGAGAGAGAGAGACAGAGAGAAAGAGAGATAGAGCAGCGCTCGTACTCGTGTTTATCGCGTAAATACCGCAATTAAATCCCCTGTTTGCAGACAAATTACAGAAAGATCCCATTAAACATCGTGGAAAGCCAGTCAAGGAGCCGGCTAAAAATAGCCTCTCTCTCTCTCTCTCTCTGTCTTCTGGGTACTCGGGAGCGCAGCTCGCAGCGAGGCGAGCGCGTATCGAATTATCGAATAATATCGCCTCATATTCACGTTTCATTGGCGAGCGCAATCATTATACCCGGCCGCGAGCCGAGGGTCAAAATCAATAGGTCACTTATCGCAGCGGCGCGCCTGCAGCGCACGAGGGATTAAAAGGAGCGAAAAGAATGTGCGCATCCAGCTTCTCTTCTTCTCCGTGTATACACAGCTATGGCCGATATGCGCCTCGCTTCTCCTGCACGCGTGCACATAGATGAAAATCGCGTTTCTTCTCGAGGGCTATATGAGGCGCGGCTGTATAGTAGAGAGAGAGAGAGAGAGAGCTTATCGTCAATTTCGCGAGCACTTAAAACGTCATCTCTCTCCCCCTCTCTCGCTCGCTCCACCTTTTCATCAGCTGCTAATCTGCTGCCGCGCGCTGCACACGACGATGCCAACCTGTAATAAGCCGCGAGAGTATTCTTCGCCTGACGGCGCCGTCACGAGCAAAAATTAATTCGCTTCTGCAGCCTTGTGCGCTTTTTTCGACTCTGCAGCTTGACACATTTTTGCCAGCAAAGCGTGTCGACTCGCTTACATTTTCGCGTGTTTGCTCGGGCTTTGATTGCATCAGAAATTCATTCCTCGAGGCCCACGCTCGCTCGCTTCTGATATGAAGGCTGAATAAATTGAAGCTAGGGGCTATACCCACTCCGATACTCCCAAAAATTCATCGAGTATTTTTTGTAAAAGTTTCTTTACGGTCGTACCCTACGCGCGGGTAATCATAAGGTGAGAATTTTCATTTGAAAAATTGGGAGGATAACATCTAAAAGTGGAACCAACCGTGAAAGCGAGCGAAAGCGAGGATATTATCTGAAAAAAATACGATTATAATATATAAATTCAAGCGGTGCCGCCGTTGCCGATCATCGGGCGACTTGGCTAATCGACAAAAGCGATCGCGTCTGCAGTTTTTGTTTATCGTCGGCAGATGTCGGAGAGCGTTTTATAGACAAAAGGCAATTATAGGCAGGAAAAGGTCGAATGCATGACCGTCTGCCGCTGCTTTATTGCTGATTACATAAAGCAGCTGTATGTACCCATGCCTATAACAGCTGCGGCACAACAGGTTGTAGAAGCCTCGGCTGCAGCTAGGAGGCTGCTATGCTCGCAGTTATAGAATAACGCTCGCATTACGTTATATTGCGCGGATTTCTCGACTTGTCATGCCCGACTTTTACTGCTCGACGCGGCAATTGAGCTACGTCGCGGTTCCGCAATTCGAAGCTCCCTATCGCGAAACAAGCTCTGATAATGCGACGCTGCGATCAATATCCGCTCGGATCGAAAGTTATTAATCTCCAATGCAAATAGCGCCACCCGCTCGCTCGATGTAACAGCGATTTACGCGAGCCCACTGTGTTGTTGCGTAATTAGTCGGTGAAACATATTTCGAAAAAGTCGGAGACCAGCCAAACGGGTATAACAGACGGAGTCGGAAAGCGAAAAAGAGTAGACGCGGGCTTGAACCGCGGACCCCGAGATTAACAAGCGGGAGCTCTAACCACTGAGCTAACGTCTACGATGCATTCGGACTCTATGCATCGTAGTACGGCTCGGCGGACTCTTATCGCTGACTCGTCTTCGCTGCTCGCGTTGCAGACGTGTGCGTCTGTGACACGGGTATGGAGGAGCCCCCCTGCGCACATATAGGTGCAGCTCGCCGCGCAACCAGTCCGCGGCGCAGTCCCTAGGACGAGAAACAAAACCGGGGAAATTAATACCTTCACTATTATGTTTACTTTATACGCACGAAGCGCGCTCGCGCACGGCATCATCAATCTCTAATCCGCCGTTAAAAATTCTGGCGCGTGCACGACGCAACGCGATATCACTCGCGTGCGCAAAGAGTCCAAAAAAGCGCTATTAATAAGCGATCGATCCTCGCTGGAGAGCCGGGCCCTCTCTCGCGCATGGCCGGAAGGCAGAGCGCCCGCGTGCACGATAAGCCGGTATCCCTGACCTTAAACGCGCTCGCGTGTGTGCGTGTATCCGCACCTCTCGGGAGGGAGAGAGCGAACGCGAAACATGCAGATAAAAGCTCGTCGCCGCAGCAGCCCGCGCGGTTCTACGCGAGATCGCTGGGAGATGCAAAGGCACCGCCATTGCACGTGACCGAGCGAGCGGGAGAGCGTTTCGTATAATCTCCGGAGATGCGCTCTGCCGTTTCGTTTCGACTGTTTGACTTTGCTTCTCGCTGAGAAACTTCGGATGCGCAGTGTGAGTAGCTGTAGCCTGGGTGGTCCGAGCGTGCCCGGCCGCTCTGTCTCGACTTCAGCGTCTACGCACGTCGCTTCGAGCCCGACTTCGCTCGGGCGAGCATCAGAGTCCGAAATTGAAAAATGCGAAATTCCGAAATCGAAAAGCACAGTCGGCGCGCTGATAAGCGCATGAGCCGAGCCGACAGCTCGCCGGGTAATCTGGCTCTAAGAAGACAAGCAAGACGCGAAGTCGAAGTACGCGCGTGCGTACGGAGAGGAGCACGGGCTCCGCAGAAGTTGTCGATGAGGAGGAGAGACAGAGAGAGAGAGAGGCGACAGGCGTAGTGGGTAAGGAGAAACCGTAGACGCGAGGCGCAGATAGCGAGGCGTACTACTATTAGCCGGGCGCGGACCGCTGCACATACTCCTAAGTAACCTCCTCTGCTAGTACGAGCTGAGACTCTCCGAAGGGCTCTAGATAAGGAAGATCGATGCCGCGGCGGCGCGCGTAAGGTGTATACGGCGCGTCCGAGCGTCCCCCGATAATCGGATTATCCGGGGGTTGTTAATTATGGCAACTTTGCCGCCATTCTCGCGCTGGAATTCGAAAAAGTCACTGCCGATCGAGCAAAAAACAACGAGCAGCCGGGCCTCTCGCTTCTGCGCACAACTCTGCACGCGCGGCGGCTCATAAGCGGCCGTGAGAGAACGGCCGCGGCAGCTATTTCGAATATTTTGACTGACATTCCGCCGGGAAAATGCGCGGCTGCCTCTGGTTTCTCTCCGACGTGATAGCCCCGGCCGATAAGCTGCCCGCAGGGCTCGACGCGATCGAAGGCCTCGCCGACGCTTTTTCCCCCTCGCGCGACGTGTCGCTGTACTCGCACTTTCAGCGGGGCCGTTTATCGCGCTCGAGCTTTCCGCCGTGGCTTGTAGAGGAAACTGGCACGTCTCGGCATTATTCCGATCTTCGACGAGCGAAAAGAGCAAGATTCATCGTCGAGCAGAGGCACGTGCGTGTATGGCCTCGTAAAAGCAGCTCCGAATGACTTTTCGGGAAAGTAGGAAGTCACGGAGCGGCGCTTTATCAATTCCTCGAGTCTGTACAATGACAAGACAACAATAAGCGCGCGCAGGTGTGCGGCCTCCGCCGAATACGCGCTTTCCCGGAACTCGGACAGTCTTCGTTGTGAAAGTCGCTTTTGCATAACTTAATGCATCACTCTGAGCAGGAAATTTTTGGGGCAGACTGTACGCAGCTTAACGGTCAACCTGAAAAGCCCAGTCCCGCTGAGCAATGAGCAGATATTTCCCGGCGTTGTTTGCGCGTTAACGAGATTTATTTCGCACGCGAGAGAGAATGCGTGTCAAGTGGGATATTCACAGTTATGCGCATTGTCTGGGAGAAACTGGAGGAATCCAAAGGAGCTGTTATACCGCGGTACACACTCCCGCGCGCGCCGGCCTCTTGTTCTTCTTCTCCCATATGATGCTGCTGCTGCTGTAGCTTCGCTTGTTATTTCGAAACGAATTTCCGGTACACATTTCTCTCGCTAAATTATTCATTAATTATACAGCTGTCTTTTAGGCGCAGCTGGCTCGAGTTTATTCAAAAATCTTTTTACGATCGACGACTTTTGCAAAACTTTATGCGACTTTTGCCCGGATTCGTAATGTGCCGCTAAAAGAAAAATTGGCAAATCGCGTAAAAGCTTACGAAACATTCAAACCGGAGCTTGGACGGAGTGTGGAAAATTTCTAAAACCCGCTTATGTAAATTACTCGTGGAAAAGTAGACGGTTTAAAAAATTTCCTGCACGCAAATAAACCAAGTGCACGCGACGAATGCTACTCTTATGCGGCGGATAATAAAACACGAGGCCCGATATATAGTTTCGAGCTCTCGGCGAGAAATGATTTTCCACATTAACGCACGCAACTTGTCTAGTCGAAAGGCAATTCGCATGCAAACGACCTGCTATTTTGAATTTCAATCGAGCAGAAGAAATTCATTGGATTCGTGACTTGTTGCAATTCCAATATGCTAGAATATCCGCGCTGAAAATTCCGAAAACCAGTTTATTTTTACACGAAATCGGCTATTTTCACTCGCGGCTTCTGTTATTATAGTCTGCAACACTGCGAGGAAGCTCGTAATGCATCGCTATGGGGCTTCGGCAAGATTGTCATTAAGATTAAATGCGAATAAAAATTGAGGTGAACTCTCCGATAAATTTTCTTCAAACGGCTCATCGCCGCGTTCGTGCTGTGCAGATCTGCAGCAGAGGCCTTCGCCGACTGCTGCAGGTATAATATATTTTGAACGCGCGCTTTTTAATTCCTCTTGATGAAAGATCTCGCTGTGTAATGAGTCGCGCCGACGAACGAATTCGTGGTCGCCGTAACCGTATTGTGCAATCAACAAAAAAGCACAGAGGCAGGGGAAAAAGGAAGCCGCGAAGGGCAGGTCAGTGCGAGGAATTGGGCTAAGGTCGAGGCTCGGCCTCAGCTGCAGCGATCGGGCGACGTCTTCCTCTCGCTGCATCCCGATATGGCTCTCGGTTGCATTCACAGCCGCCGTGTCCTTTCTCTCTCTCGCGCTCTCTCTCTCTCTCTCTCTCTCTCTCTCTCTCTCTCTCTCTCTCTCTCTCTCTCTCTCTCTCTCTCTCTCTCTCTCTCTCTCTCTCTCTCTCTCTCCTCGCTGCTCCTCTCGCGCAATAGCCGATAATATGTTAATCGAATTTTCTCGACGCTTGCGTTTCACTTTCGGCGGTTCACTCTTTCTTTCGTGCAATTTGCTCGTCGTCATATAGCGACTGCGCGGCGACGTATTATACCGTTATATAGGAATAATTTGCACAAAGCAGCTCCCTTCGATCCGGGCCGCGCCGCGCCGCGAGATTAATCCCGCGATTTCGCAGAAAGAAATTGCGTCCCGTATTTTTCACCTGCCATCGGACGCAGAAAAAAGTCTCCTCTAAAAGCGACAATTACTTAGGTTACGTAATCGCCCGGAGAGCCGGCCGGCAATCTAACGGTAAACCGCCAGCTTTGCGCAGACATCAGAATAACTCGTCGACTCGGCGACAACTAAACTGCGCGGCGGAGAAGCTGCGCGGAAGAAGAAGGAAAAGAAAAAGCAGTCGTAAACGTCGCGGAACTGAGACCACAAATCTCTTCCTCGCACCGGGCGACAAAACACGAAATCCGATATATTCGCATCTGAAAGTGTGCGGCTATCCGACGATTTCATCTCTCTCGGCGGCGCGGCGAAGAGCAATTTATCGCCGGCGCGACGGTAGTCACGATCGGATGAAGACAAAGCTCCCGCTGCCGCGATTTTTGCGCGCGCGGCTCGCGAAGCTCGTTTCTAGGATGCGCTTTTCTCAGGGGCGCCAGCGGCGGCATTACCCGACTCCGCGGATGCTCTTCCTTTCTTTCCAGCCCCGCGTGCCGAGAACGGAGGCGAGTGGCAAATTGTCAGCGTAATGAGAAATTCTCACCGCGGCTGGGGCCGCTCGGCGCTCCTCGGATTCGGCACCGCGAGAGCGTTTTCGGCAATGAGACTTTCCAGCGTCTCCGGTCTCTCTCCCACGCCTGCAGACGATCGCGCTCCATTGTTCGCTCGCTTCGCGCTCGCTCCGTGTTTACACGGCTGCGGTGGTATAGTGTTGTGGGAATGTTAATGGCTGGCATTCCGCTGGCCTCCGTTATTGTCCGCAGGATTCGTCTATGCGAGAGCACCGATCGTTTTAACGACCCCGTAGCTCCGCTGCAGTCCTACGAGAGCGCGGGTGATTAATAGCAACCGGTCAATCAAAAAGAAGGGGAAAAACGCCGCGCATACGCGCGTGTGTGCATAGCTGCAGGTACGATATCTCTTCTTCTGCGCTCGCTTGCACGTCAAAAGCTGAAAGCAGACTGAGGATCGGCACCGCCCACGCGACATGAAAATCATGCGCGCGGGCCGCATTTGCACATCCGCTCCCCCTCTACTCTAGCTCTCGCGTGTATAAAGTCGGCCGCGGCCGGCCCCCTTATCTCACAACTCCATCTGGCTTTTTGCGCGCGGCCTTGTAATTACACGAGCTCCGATAGATATTAATAAACAGCTGAATTTATTCCGTATTATATTGCATTTTTCGGGCGAGCCGCGGGACAAGGGTGAGAGGGAGAGAGGGGGGGGCAACCCTCAATTACGACCTCGATTACGGCATTGTGTCCGAATCAGAATCGTTTGTCAATATATTGCTCGCGCAGGTATATTTATGCGCGAAGCCCCGCAGAGGAATGAGCATATAAAGATTTCACGATTTTCATCCTCAGAGCCTACTCAAACAGCTCGACGCGCAGGTTATTATTAGAGCCGTGTGCGCAACGATGATCATTAACCCGATATAAAGGAAAAATCGCTGAATTTTTCCGGCCCCCTCGCGCGCAACCATGCATTAATATATCTCTCGGGGGATAGGAGCATCAGAGCATCGTGCAGCCGAGCTCGCGAGAGCGATAAAGAGGGAGGGAGGGAGAGGAGCGCGAGTGAGAAAAAGAGAAAACGAGAGTAATATGGTTCGCGACGGGAGCGCGCTTGGTGGGCCCCGAGCGGCCGGAGCAGGAGAGCGAGCGAGAGAGAGAGAGAGAGAGAGAGAGAGAGAGAGAAAGAGAGAGGGAAAGAGAGAGAGACGGAACGTCGACACCTGACGTCGCGCCGCGCGCGGATAGATTTGCCAATGCCGAGCGACTACTCTTATTGTTTCTCGCTCTCTTTCTCCGCTATCCTAATGGGGCCAGCTGCCGCCGCCGCTCGTGTGTATTTATCAACGTCGAGCCGAGAGCGAGCTCTATTGAAACATCAGACTCGCTCTCCGCTCGCGCTCGCGAGGATGCCAGGCGGATTTTTCGAATCTCCCCGTACACGCACTCGCTTTTTCCAAACCAGTCGGAAGCGAGTCTCGGCCGTTCGAGGAGTTGCGCAAGCGGCTCTCGTCTAGGATTCACCGGTCTCTCGCTACGCGCCGAGTTTTTAGCGCAAGTTTTTACGCGGACCGCTTATTTTTACCGGGACTTTTTACGCTTTTAGCCGTTTGATTTACGTCCTTACATAACGTATTTGCTGTCGTACTGGGCAGCGCGAGCCAAGAGGATTTCTCGAGAGTTATGCAAAGCAGCCCAACGCAAACACCAGTCTTCGAGCGCATTCTTTTGTATTTTTATATATTTTTATAAAAACATAATATATATATATATATATATATATATAAATCGAAAGGTTCGTGATTCGCATAAAAACTTGTCGCGAATTCCGAACCGAGCATGAAAAAGTGTAATGCGTGGGCCGAGTTTTATTTTCGTCCGCGAATATAATGGGAACTTCCAAAAGCTGCTTTAAACGAGACCAGTCCTCGAGCCGGCACGGTAGCGGTCACCCAATGTACCCAATGCGTTTCACGAGGATGGTTAATATTCCATAAATTAACCCGTAGGTCAAGGTGCGTTTCCTCAAATTCCTCTGCGTAACGCCCCCCACGCGGCAGAGCGAAATTTCAATATTAACAGACTCGCTCTCGATCCGCAAAAAATGGCATTATTAGTTCCACATCGGCGACGCCTTTCGCTGGCTTCGAAAAGGAGCAGATAAATCATCGAGTCGGCCGAACGCGTGCATCATCGGCCGCGCGGAGAAAAAGTCGGCTCGAATAAATCCCGCGCGCACTCGCTGCCGGCTATATTTAGGCAGAGAGAAAAAGAGAAGGACTCGTGGCGATCGCGATCGCGAATTTGCATCGACGACTCCTGCTGTTATACTCGTATTATAACGCCCGAGTGGCCTTTCGCAGTGCGCGGGCGCAAATTTTTGAATATTCATGACGTCATCGCTCGCGGCCGACTCGCGTCTGTTTGTGCTTTTATGGTTTTTCGGTGAGTAACGGAGCCAAGGACGACCGCCGCGACACGATTTTGCTTTCTTTTGTGTGTCCACGCGTCCAAATGTCTGTCTCTCGGCCCGCGCGATGAGCAATACCTCGCGTTCCGTGAATTTTAAAACTCGAGAGACAGAAGTGATTTACCGGTTTTTTCCGCGTCTCTGACTATTCTTTTCAGACCGAGTCGCCTCGCAATCTCTAGCTGAAATCATTTGCCTGTGTCCACCTGTCCTAAAAGCAAGCGTGAGTTGTTCAGCCGTCGCCGGTCTTGTTTACTCCCATGTACAGCTCCAGTCGACGCGTTTTTCAGCTCCATCCGGCTTTTCCGCAATTAAGCCCGTTTGCACACGTAGCGGCGAAACTCATCGCTTGACGCGCGGGATTGCTTCATTCGCGCTCGTGAAACAGGCGCGATTCGTGGTCGTTACTCGCACTATGGTTATCGGGATGAGAGAGCGCTAATTGTAATTAGATGCACGTAGAGCCCGCCAAGGTCGTCGCTGCTCTGCACAACACGTACGCCGATGTTTACGTGGGCTAATTCGAGTGCCGGCTTCGAAGGAGCCGCCAGGAGTTTCTGGGCAAGGCCAGCCGGAAGCTGATCGCGTACACTTTATGCACGCGAGGAAGTGTAAAACTCTATAGCGTCGCTCCCTACGAAGAGTAGGAGATTTAATTTCCAAGCGACGAAGAGTAGTAGATTTCAAATCTCGCCACGAAGAACTGCACATTTCAATAGTTGCCGCGAAGAGTAGGTTACTTCACCTGTTTGCCACGAAGACTAGGAGATTTCATGTTTTGCCACGAAGACTAGGAGATTTCATGTTTTTGCCACGAAGAGTGCATCCCTTATAGTGTTGTGTATAGCCCCCGTGCTTCAATCGCTCGTTGTATTACGTGCGATTTTGTTTTTTTTTTCTCTCTTTTTTTTAGAAAATATAACGCGCGGCGTTTGGGTGCAAGTGACAGTTCGGAAATGGATTTTCGGGCTCTTCAAAATAGAGAGATGTCCCGCGAGAGCTTAGTGGAAATAACATTAAGGATGAAAGTTTATTGGCAGAGCCACCGCAGAGAGGAGACACAGATTTCTGGAGGTCGGCCACACGCAAAATCATGGCGATTCAATGCACTCTTGCATAGAACGGCATAGAACCAAGAAAGACGTTTTCTCGCAAGGAGAATGGTGCCGATTGATTCAAGAATCAAAAACAAAAAACCCCTATATTGTGACAGAAATAACTCAAGAGAAAATTTTTAATTTCGACGAATTTTCGAAATTTTTTCGGTGGAAAAAAATAAAAATTCCCTCTGTGAGAGAAACTTGTGTACAAAATGTCGAAGCTGACTGCGTAAACATGAGCGTAAAATACGATTTCACGCAAAATGAAGAGAAGCTTCAGTTAATAAAAAAAACTTTTGGGTGGACGGCCATAAAGCGATATAAATTGCCTAAGGCTTATAAAGGAAAAATTCCTTTAAGTGAAAAGAAAGCCGAAGACCTTCAGGCAATAATGACAAGAAGGATGATACCTTCTCAATTCCATAATTTTTATAATGAAATTCTATAAAAATAAAGCTATTATTATTATTAATTTATTTTTTATTATTCATTTTAACCCTTCTTAGACTTTTTAGATTTTCGTTCTGACCAGCTTTTTATACGCGGATATTATTGTATGCACTTTGATGATCATAGATTTCATCAGAATTTGAAATCTCCTAGTCTTCGTGGCAAAAAATGTGAAATAGCTTAGATTTCGCGGCAAAATGTGAAATGGCTTAGTTTTCGTGGCGAAAACGTGAAATCTCCTAGTCTTCGTGGCAAAAACGTGAATCTCCTAGTCTTCGTGGCAAAGGCGTCAAATCTATTAGTTTTCGTGGCTGCGAATGAAATCTACTAGTTTTCGTGGGGAATTTGGGATCTCCTACTCTTCATAGGGAGCGACGATAGGTAAATACAATAATATAACGGACGACAAGAACGAGGCGGGCGATATCGATCTTTCTGTTTCGATCCAATGTCAAGAATCGCGTCGAGAAAACGTGGCCTGAATAGATCAGCAAACGAGCGTATCATCTGTAGAAAAAGTGAAGCAGCCCCGGCTGCGTAATCCACTCTCGCAGAAGCGGGAAAAAGAAGATGCCCATCGTCGAGCCCCTTGCGTGCAGTCATAATAGCTCTCATCTGAGCGCGAGAGACTGCATCGGGCGAGGAACGAGAGGGAAAACGCTCGCGCTCTCTCTCTCTCTCTCTCTCTCTCTCTCTCTCTCTCTCTCTCTCTCTCTCTCTCTCTCTCTCTCTCTCTCTCGCGGCGGCGACGGCGCGTCCGAGCAAGAGCGAAAGTGCATCACGGAATCGCGGAGCGGCGGCGCTCTCTAACAAGCGGGTCAGTGTTTTTCGCTCCAGTTACGTCGATGTGTGTGCGCTGCTATAATCTCGCGCGCGCTGATGATTCCGCACGGGCGCATTATAGGAGCGAGCGAGAGGGAGGAGAGCAAGCTGGACCTTGCAATCAGCTCGCGGCTGATTGGCGATTATTTGCCGCCGGGACTTTTCCACGCTGGCAAATCGCGCCGCTTTTATTACGCATTAAATGCGCGAGCGCGGGGTCGCTTTTCATTAAGCTCCTTCCGCTCGGACAACACAACACTCTCCACAGTCTGTGTGTGTGCGCGCGCGCGCGTGTAACGCACGAGAGAGCTGCGCGGGAATTTTCACTTTTACGCGAAAGTGCATTCCGGCTCTCCTCCTTCTCCTTTTTCGCCTCGTCCACCTTTATTTTCGAGCGCGGCTTATTTGGCTCCCCTTTTTGCCGGCCCGCCGGCGCGCTAATGCGACATGCTCCGATAAGGAAAGCGCGGACGTCCAGTGCGCTTTTCCATTATCGTTATACGACTCGCGCGCCGCAATTATTCCATGCGTGAACTTTTGAAACGACTCGCTCCACAGCGCGGCTCTCGACTACCTTGTTGCGTTAATGTCCGATTTCATTCGTTCAGAATGTGTATTCGTATAACTGTGTGATATTCCGACGAGTTTTAAGCGTATGCGCATCAGAGGTCGGACAAGGCGCTCTCATCAGAGAAAATACGAAACAATAAATATTTGACGGTGCGGAACATCGCGGACATAATAAATCAGAGTGCGCGCGCGGCGATGCGGCTATTCATTCAACAGAACTTTTGTCGGGGCGCATCAGGCTCAAAGCTGCATCGAGCAGAAATTTCTTCCACAGCTCGCGAGTGCGTGCGCAGCGAGGACGGTGATAATAATAACGATAATAATAATAATGAGCGCAGGCCGCGGCGTCAGAAAAAAGCTCCGATGCAAAAAGAAAGTTGTTACGTTGCGTAGTCCTTTTGTACGAACGCGCGGGGCGGCTGAAAGCGATACACGTCGCCGGGCGACGATAAAGCCGCAAAAAAAGCTCATTAAACTTCTCGCGCGCTCTCTTTCTCTCTCCCTCGCACGTCATCGAGAGGCGATAAGAGCACTTAGTTGTCCGAGCGCGCACAATGTCGGTTAGCACGTCTGCGCATTACGCTCATCGAGTCCTGATCGGCCTGACGGCTGCACAAGGTCGACGGATCAAGGGAAGAGTGACGTGGTGCACATGGTGGGGGCGAAAATTCATTGTGTACGCGGCGCATCAGCGCGTCGAATAAAGTCACGCCGCGAGACGTATAAGTATACGCGGGAGAACTGCGGGCCCCGGTGCAGTGTTACTCGGTTTGCTTTTTCAGCTCTCGCCGCGCGCGCATTGTCGAGCTACAAGGGGGCATGTGGAACACAAAGGGTGCCGAGTGGGACAATGGAGTCGAGAGGGGAATCAATTATTTTTAGAGGCTGCGAGCAAAGTGCGCACGCCGGGCATATTCACGTGCGCGCGCTTGACGTGTAACGTGTTAATGTTGGTACGATTGTGCGCCAGCTGAATTTTTATCCGCGAGGGACGCGCATTGAATTTGAATCGCTGATCGATAGGAAAAGCGAGAGCCACCTCGATTGATCAAGCTGTTATCGGAGCGCGCTTTTTTCGCTTCGCACCCAGTAGTCCTGAAAGTAGATTAACGGCCTCAGAAAATCGTGCAATCCCACGATAATCCCCCTCGTATCGAACACTGTATACGTACACGTATTATGTCCCGAGAAGAAAGAGAGCTCCGGGATGTAAATTTTCCGAGAAAATGCCTGCGCGGAAACTCTCTCTCTCTCTCTCTCTCTCTCTCTCTCTCTCTCTCTCTCTCTATCCCCGTCGCATACCAGAGCCGCAGCGAGAGACAGGGAGAGGGAGCTCGAGTGGAAGGAGGTTTATCAATAAAGGTAGCCGCCGTCGGCAGGTGCAGCAGTCGGTCGCGTTTGCAATCGAACCGCAGCAGCAGCCGCGAGATCAAAGCTCCTCTCGCGGGATTCCTGCGCTGCCGCTTTATCTACGCTCTCCAGCTCTATGTGCATACGCGCGCGAGACGCTGTTACGGAATTTCGCGTCGACGCGAGTGCTAATGTCAGCCGACGATAGGGGGATTAAAATTAATTTGTCACTCGCGCAGTTTCCATTCCGAACGTCTCGTAAATTCTGCCGATCCGAGCGCCCGATCGCGCTCGCCCCGAGATCGGAGACGGCTCTCTCCGTGCCTGCATACGCGCAAGTGAGCAGCGGTTGCGTGCGCGATGCCTCGCCGCTGATTATGGCGCAGTCGTCGGCTGCGATGCCGATTGTCTTTTTGCGCGTCAGCGCAGCGCGTTCTAATTACGATGAGCGGAGCGGATTTTTTAAAATAGCGCCTTACCTTCAATTAGCCATGCATCGAGAGCTTCGTCGCCACAGGTTATCTAACGTCTGTTACCTTTCTTTCTATTGCAGGTGAGTTGCTTCGCAAGTGGCCGGCCGAATATCAATTAACTGAAAAAGCACGAGGAAGGGAGGAAGGAAGCGGGCGCCTTTTGCTTTGTTTATCCCCTCGCAGAAATGCCGCCGAGAGAGAAAACGAGTGCCTCCGTGAGCAACGCGATTTTCGTCGGCTGCTGAGCAGAGCGCTGGGAGGACGGGATTTCTAAGCCGAAGAATGCAAAAGGAGGAGAGGCAGCGCGGCAGCCCGGCGGTCGGGACCACACAGCCTCGCGGATTTTTCCGGGCCGCAAGTAGATCATCTCCGGCTCTCCGCACAGGCGGCTTAATAAACGTCGATTGTTGAATTTCGCGCTGCAGCCAGCTGATAAACGGGGCCGGCGCTGCGGGGTGTGCGCGACCGCAGCGCCGAGGCTACCATTAAGCGCGTGATTGATAATGCCCCGGCGTTCTGCGCCATTGCGCATCGCGCGCACATACGATACGGGTCCTCCTCTTCGATATGCAGCCCCTTTATTACCGGCGCTTTACGATCCTCCGGCCATGGAAAAAACGGGCCATGCGCGCGTTGGGGCCAAAGGCGCCGAATATCGGATACAGAGACACTTGGTACTAGCAGTAGAATTTTGCGAGAAGATTATTTTTCTCCGCGGAGCGGCAAGACGAAATCGGGGCATTTTGCAGCTCGCTTATTCAGCTCGCGCTAGCACCGCCGCGGCCGAGGTGCTGCACTCTGCACTTGATCAGCAGCTCACCCCGTCGAATTATGAAGTTTCAAAGTGGACCGGCGCGCACTAAAAACTGTCCGTATAGCACGCCGCGATATGGAATTACGGCGATTATTGCGCCGAGGGCTAGAAGAAACAATTTCGCCTGGTAGCCCTCGCTAACGGTCGGCGCGCCCGTACACCCATACTCGCACGGCCGCGATCACGCCCTCGATGCGTAAGCGGAAATGTGCAATCCGGCCCGCGGACACGGCCGCCGCTCTCGAAAATGACAAGCTGTGGGTTTCTGGGTCTCGCGATGCGCGCCGGATGAGAAAAACGGCCCCGGCGGCTGCCTTCTCGGGGATGCGCACGCACGGAATCCGGTTGATGCGGGCCAGCTCGAGTCGATTAGCGACAATCATTCGTACCGGCGAAAAGCAGATAGAGCCCCTCGTAAAGGGCCCATTCGACACGCGGCGGAGTCGCTTTATTGAAAGCACTTCCACCATCGCGAGGGGTTAAAAATCCGAGATGCCGTGTATGCGCGCGGCCGCTCAATAAAAAGCCAACGGCACTCTCGGCTCTTTTCCTGCGCCCTCCCTTTCTCTCTCGCGCGCGTCGTTCGCGGGCGCAATGATAATAATGCATAAAACGCCGTGGAGTAGCGACGCGTCCTCTTTAAAAGCCCATACACACGCCGAACGGCAGTTCGCTCTCGCTGCCTTGCCGAGCTACGGGGAGAGACTAGAAAGCCGTGCACTGGAACGCCGTTAAATCTCCTCTGCTTAGACTCTTTATGCCTTTTTGCCTTTTGTTCGCGCCACCTTTTATTTCGCTTCTTCTTTTCTCCTTCATCTATTCCTGCGCCGCGCGGCGCAGTCGGCTGTGCAAATTCGCTATTTGCTGGCTCCGATGTGGGCCGCGGTCTGCTGCTTGAACGGCTCCGTTCATCGAGACGAAATCGCTTGCGAGCGGCGAACGATGTAGCGCACATGCATCGGCAGAAGAACGTTCCCGCATTGAACGAAAACCCGCGAGCATGCGAAAGCGGCTCTCGCTGCGGGAAATCGGAAAAATCGGTCTAGCGGTTCCTGCACCGCGTGCATCCACACCCCTTTCTCTCTCAGCCCTCTCGGCGAATCAGGAAACCATAAGCACCTAGTTAACTATCTCAAAAGAGCAGCTGCCCTCTCGCAAGTTCCGCGTAATCGCGCGCATGCGTGCATAAGCTGCAACTGGGCCACGTGCGCCGCGCGCGCGTCCGTGTTTATATATAGCGCGCACGAGCCGAAGGTGCGATCTTAGGTGCCTATTGTTCTGCGGCGCGCCTCGTAATCTGTAATGGCACTCTCTTGAATTACTCGCGCGATAAGCCGAGAGACGCGCGCGAGGTGCAGCGCCCCCGGCCGCTCCGTATGTATAATACGCGTGCGCAAGCTGGGCGAGGCTTTATCGAACGTAGGGTCGTTTTATTGTGCAGCCGCCGACGCCATGCACGTTCGTCTGGCTGCAGAATGTTCTTCGCCAGTTTGGCCCGATGCGATGCTCCCCTGCCCTGGAGGTCGTCTCTGCGCCACGCGTCCATATCGAATGCGCCGAACCCGACGAATAGTGAATGGAAAAATGAGGCGTCGGTTTTCGAACCAGTTCTGCTTGGCATCGCGGAATGCTAATATTTTTACTCCTGCAGGCTGAGGCCATCAATTCCTCCGCGCGATGTTCGTCCCAATAAATACGCGTTCCAATTAAGATTCGGGAACTTTTTGTTTCTTCTCGCGAGTGCGCAGCCGCCTATGAAATGAATTTCAGACGTACGGCTATGGCTTCGCTACTCGTAATTTCGAAAAACGCGCGCTCCGTTAATTGCCCTCTACCTGCGCACTACTGAAAAGGTTTCGCGATTCAAGTCGGCGATCGGTTTTCACGGCCGGCAGAACAGAGTGAATATCATGGCCTATGCAGTAGCGACGACGAAATCGGCCAATCATCGCGCGGCAATATAAGCGACTCATCTGATCGCCGCATTGCACCAGCGGTTCGATCAATTTCGTTTGGAAGCCCGCTGGCCGCGGGGCACGAAGTCAATTATGCCGAGAATCAGAGGACAGATTTCGAAATTCGCCTCATCCACGGGGCAATTGAAAAGAGATTCGCGCATCTGGCCGAGGCAAAAACGAGCTCGGGTCTCGGCCCAGAACAGCTAGTCGGAAGAGAGCGACGACACCTCGCAGCAGCACGGCGTGTCATTACTTGATCCAGCGGAGATGGCAAGGAGCGCTCGGACGACGGGCCGGTAGAGGTGGCAATTTGCGAGCGCACGCGGCAAATCGAGCGGTAACGTCGACACACCTTATTTGAGGTACCGCTCGCTCCGCCGGGACTTTCCCATGGAAGGCGACAGGACGCCCGCGCACATAATGCGCCGCCGTCTCCCCAGTCCTCGTCCTGTCATTCTTTCCCGTTATACCCACAGCCCGAGCTTCTGCTCCGACATTTTTCCTCCTTTTTTCCTCGTCTCCGAACGCACGCGACGCAATCGGTGCAGCGGATCCATCAGACGACGTGTCCCCCGTTGAATCAGTATACTATACAATACCGCGAACGAAAAGAAGCCAGGCGGCATCCCGCTGAAAAATGCGAATTCCCTCGCGTCATGGCCGAGCGCTGATCGCCTACCGCGATTTTCTTTAATGCGCCGGAGCTCTTTAAAAACGGCCGGCTGCCCCACGCAGAGCGTGTGCATAAACGTGAATAAGCGTTCTGTCATTCGGCAAATAAACGATTCTTTGCCGCGTGATTGCCGAGGTGTCTCGGCTTCCCCGGCAGCTCCTCTTCTTCATGCGCTGAGCAATGCGCGCGGGGCTACTTTATTCGGCCGCCGCCGCCGCGGGAACTCCGAAAAGCGCGCACCGGCATCAAGGCGGTGACCTCGCGAAGGCCGCCGCGCTCGCGCGGAAAAGCGCGTTAGCGTACTCGATCGCGAGAGTCGAAAGTCGCGCGAAAAGTGACGTCTGTAATACTTACTATAATCTCCGAAGTGTGCCCGGCATCTTTGCGCGCGGATTACCATGACAATGCGAGTCGGACACGCTCGAGCGTTATCGCGTCGATGCGACTGACGGCGGTTGCACTTGACGTCGGCTCGGGGATTATCGCGGTTCTATTGTACTTACGCATGCGCCTCGCCTCTGATACAGCGCTGTTTTTTATGCGAAAGCTCGGGGAGACTGCGAGACTCTCGAAATAGTCATGGCATTGAAAAAAGAGGAGCGAGCACAAGGGAGGGGGTACAGAGAGGGCACAGGCGGAAGCGAGGAGGTAAAAAGCCAGGGACAAGTCTCGTTTTACGATCCTTTGTATTATAAGTATGTTCGTCACGAGCCCTTGAGCTTAGATAAATGTCGGATATTCCAGCGGCGATGATGTGCCCTCTCTTCCTCTCTCGGCTCGTTGCGGGGAGTTTCCAACAAGGCGGACACGCCGATTGCAATTCGCTGATACGATACTACCTGCTGCACTGCGCAAGCGGGCGAGCCTTCCTTCTCTTCTCTTAGCTATCTCGCTGGCTTTTTTCGCTGTGTGCGCCTATTCATCTGTCCGCACACAGCTATGACAAATTGAGCGCTTTTTTCCTCGCTCCGAAATCCACGTCGAGATCCACTACGACTGCCAGGGCGGAAAATTAAAAACGCCTCGCTTCGCGCGTCACATGCAAAGCGGCAAGCCGGGCGTTCAAACTGGCGCGTGATTTATGTCTCCTGCGCGCAGATAACGCGCTGCGAGCCCACCATACGAATTTGACTAATAAAGCGGCGATTCCGATCGAAAGAAGGAGAAAAGCTGCCCAATAGAATCGAGCTCGCACATCTCAATACATCGGCCTGAAAAGCGGCGGCAGCAAAAAGAGCACCACGGCAGCGGCTCGCGCTCTCGAGGGAAGAAACCGCTAAGAACCTTGAGAATCGATCTCGGAGTCGATCTGCGGGCGCTGCTCTCGGCTCGCGCGCGATTTAAAACGAGCCTAGATAATAGAGCTGCAGGAGTCTAAGAGAGAGAGAGAGAGAGAGAGAGAGAGAGAGAGAGAGAAGCGGAGGAGGAGGAAGCGGCGATATCCGAATGGTATCTTTCTCTCGCGCCCGATGTTTCCTATGCCGCTCACTGCAACTTTGCGCGCCTACATATTGGCCTGCTATGAGTCGCTCGCTCGAGAGATTGAGAGAGGCAGATGCATCTCGCGGCGGCTCTTTATCGCCGCGTGAAACTTTGACCGAGAACTTTTTCAAGAGCGCTTCGTGTGAACGCCGCTGCGAATTTTCTCCTATGCATATACCAGAGCACCCGATCCAGCTTTACCCCTCATTTTTCATTATGTCGCCTTTGTGTGATTAAGCCAGAGAGAGTCGTTTTTCACGCCGAGAGCTGCGCAGTAGCTTGAAATTCAAATTTCGCTCGATCGACGCGGAGCGTAATTATTGTTCGAACCATCGGCGAGCGCGCCGCCTGAACGCTAATTGCGGCTTAAAGATATCGGGAGTCCGAGACTAATAACGACGATTTCTCAGCGTTCGAGAACAAATATGATACATGATCCGCCGCCGGTTAATATGCGCGGCTAGACGAAATAAAAGCAGAAAATGAAACATGCCCGGCGATAAATATTGCAAGCGCTCGCGTCGGCGCAAAAATCCGACTGTTTCGAGTGTGTGCATGAATTTAGCCGGGAAGGGACCATTAAGCGCGCTCCAGCGGATTAACGATTGTTTATAGCGCGACGTCGGAATTAGCATTTCCTATCCCTCATTCAAGCGCGCACGTGTATATATATATATATGTGTATGTATATATATACAGCATCCCTCTCGGTCTCTCATTAAAACGCGGAGAATATGCTAACGACTTGACGCCGCGCCGGGGAATTCAACAAGTCCTAATAAATATCGTTTAAATTATCGACAGTTCCCGCAGCTGCGAAAGGAGGAAACTCGTCTGCCGCTGCACCGAGAACCGAGAGAGAAAATCAAGCGCGTATATACTCTGCGGAAAAGTGAGAGTGCCTCTGCTGCATCGGGGCAGCCGTTGCGATAAAACTGGCAAGATACTGCCAGCGATTGCACTCGGAATAATCTTATCTGCGCGGCGTTTCTCCGGGAAATTCGCAGACGCAAACACCCCCTTCCACCTTCATCGCCACGTACGGAAGGTGTATGCGTCGAGATTCTCTCATTTGGTCCACGTCGCAAGTGCCTGGCGCGGACGAGCGGCCCCTAGTCCGCGAAATGGGTTAATTGCAAACTGGATGCAAACCGTCCGAGACGTGTGGGGAGGATATAATTAATACTCCTCCTCCAGAGCAGTTCATAGCCGCGCGCGCGTGTGTCATTTCTCGGACGCGTGGGCGACTCGAGCTGCGCGAGAGAGCGAACTCGTTACACGCCTTTCTCGTTATGAGGCAGCGATTATGCAAGCGCGATTTTCCTGCGCACCGGAGCTCCTATACGTTGCGTGCCTTTGTGCGCGCTCGGCGCTGGCGAATGGATTGTGGATTTTTGGCGGAAAAACGCGTTTTTTCACGCAGCTTGAGCAAACTTTGTGGTGAACGTCTCGGAAACATGCTCGCGCAATGAAAACACAGAGTCGCTTAATCACCGGTCGCTTAATCACCGGGAATGTAAAAGTGTATCTTCTCGGAAGCGCGGATTCTTTCGTATAATTAACGGCGTCGTAATAAACCATAAAAGCTTCGATGTGTACACAAAAATGCGTAAACACGGGAATTGAAGGCAAAAATAATTCCGAGAAAGACAGGTGATTCAAGATAAGCCGCGCGCGTACGCCTAATGTGTATATACATTTTGCGGTTCCAGCGCGGCGTCGTTGCGTAATGGCGAATCTAATTAGAGGAGACGCGGCGCAGGAAACCGCTTGATACTTTAAGACCCTCTGGTTACTGCGTGCGTGTTTGCACGTGAAAAGGCCGATATTACCGCGCGATTTGAATTTATCGACTGCCTGCACCGACGCTAAGTATTATTAGAGTTGCTTTACGACACCGCGAATACCGAGGCAATTTGTCGAGCACGCCGTCCGAAATTTATCGAAAACCCCGAGCTTTCACCGAGCGGTGCACCAGAGGAAGGATTGCCAAGCGCAAGTCCGAGTGCGGCCGTGTGCCGTTACTCGCATAAATCATCGTTTCTCTCTCTCTCTCTCTCTCTCTCTCTCTCTCTCTCTCTCTCTCTCTTTGACAATGCGCCGGATGCTGGGAGTGGCTTGAGCGCGGGCTTTCTCAATGTGAACTCGCTCGGGGCTCGCATTGGGATCGTCCGCAATTTTCTGGCAGAGCGCCCCTCATATGACATCTTTGGTTTCGCGGAGACTTGGCTGGGATCGATTGTGGATGACAGCCTGGTTAACATCGGGGGATATTCCATCATTAGGCAGGACCGAAATGTAAACGGAGGTGGCGTCGCCTTATTTGTATGCAATGGTTTAAAAATTAAAAAACTTGTTTCTTCCGACACTATGGGTCTAGGAAAACCTGGAATCCCAGAGTATCTTTTTTGCAGCGTACAAAGGGGCGACTCACCTCTGGTGCTTCTCGGCGTCATTTACAGGCCCCCGAAAATTCCGATGCAAAAGGACTCAGACCTCTTTGATGTATTGCGGGACTTATGTGGCGAATTTAGTCATAAGATCATAATGGGTGAACTGAACTCAGACCTACTGTCTGACTCAGACGACGCTGCTACTATCAAGCGTCTATCCGAAGAGTTATCTCTTCAGATCATCCGACACGGTCCCACACATCATCATACCTCATTGTCTCACACATGGATTGACCTTATCATGACCGACGAAAACAACACAATCCTGGACTCTGGAAATGAGTGGCTACCTGGTTTCGGCAAGCAGTGTGTCATAGATGTCTCGCTAGACATCTACGGTCCGACTCCCGTGAGTGACACTTTCTCTTACAGTGATTACAAACGCATAAACACATCTAGTCTTGTCGACCTCCTGTCTTGTTGTGACTGGACAGCCATGAATTCCATCGAAACCGATCTGGAGGGCGCCTTATCCGTTCTTAATAATAATTTAAAATTAGCAATTGACGAATTAGCACCTTTGAAAATGGTTTGCCCACGTAAGAAATATGCTCCCTGGTCTGGATCAGAGCTGAGGCTCCTCATCGATAAACGCAATGCTACACTCAGACGCTATGAGCGCACGGGGAGAGCGGAGCTTTTCGATGAGGTTCTTCGACTGACCAACGAGGTCGACTTACGTTCTGCTCTAGAGCGGAATCCTGCCTTCGCTAACAACTATCAGACGCTCTTGATGAAAACAGAAATATATGAAAGGTAATGCGTCATCTCGGCCTCCTGCCTGGGCGTAAGGAGGAGTTTTTCGGTTTCACGCCGGGAGAGCTGAATGAGCACTTCGCGGGAGTATCGGTTTCACCCCTCGAAAATATAGATAACGCAATGGACACTATCTTACTTGCAAGCGAGGAGGGCTTTACTTTTAGCCCTGTTAGTATGAGCGACGTCGTCCTTGCTATATCTCATTTTTCCTCGCAAGCGAGGGGTGAATCGATGGTATTCCGTGTGGGGTGGTCGTCAAGGCCCTCCCAATTATTGGCGAATTTATTCTTAATTTATTTAACTGCTCCTTCGCTCAGGGGATCTTTCCGAGTATCTGAAAGCAGGCACAGTTAATCGCGCTAAGAAAGACCAGCGCTCCTTCTAATGTTAAGGACTTTCGTCCGATTGCATTGCTCTGTTTCCTCTCAAAGGTACTCGAGAAGATAGCACACACCCAGATCACGGAGTATCTTAATAAAAATCATATACTCGACCCCTTCCAGGCCGGTTTTCGTAAACACCACAGTACACAAACAGCGTTACTAAAATTGACCGACGACATACGGAACGCATAAGGCAAGAAACGGAACGTCATTTCTCGCTCTCGCTCGCCTCCCTTGATGTGCCATATTTTTTAAAATAAGACTACAATAAAGAATCTTGGCGCGTGGAGTAGATGGGTTTCTTAACTTTGTTTTAAAAATTTTTAATCACAGTCGCTTGCCATCCTCCTATTTGCCGACGTATTTTTTTAAAACTCGATGTACGTGGGGTAGGTAAATTTAAGCATTTCGGTTTTAGATTTGCTTTCCTTCCCCTGATGTGCCGACGTATTTCAGGCGGGTTTTAGTACTTAATTTTAGATTTGTTTCTTGCCGTGGGAGCTTTAATTGGTGTAAGATTCGTAGCTCGCAGTCGCTCGCCTTTCTTCGATGTGCCAACGTGTTTTATTATAAAATGCGCTGTAAGCAGGGTAGGTGGGTTTAGGAGCTTTGGTTTTAGTTTTGTTGCACGCAGTCACTCGCCTTCCTTCGATGTGCCGACGTGTTTTATTATTAAAGGGTAGGGTAGGTGGGTTTAAGCATTTTGGTTTTAGATTTGTAGCTCGCAGTCGCTTGCCTTCCTCCGATGTGCCGACGTATCTTTTTATGAAACTCGCTCTGGGCAGGGTAGGTGGGTTTGGGAGCTTTAGTTTTAGATAAAAGTGTAGAAGAGGTTATATTGTATTTTTTCATTGGAAAGTTCATTTTAAGAAATTCCTTTAATATTGTTATAATTCTTATTCCTGTACTTTGTAAATTATATCAATTAATAGTCAATACAATATTTCCGAACAATCCCGTATCACGCGCAACGGCGAATGTTTATATGCTATAGTTTCGTACGCCGAATGTCAGTGCGGTCTGAAGTTAGCTATCGGGTGCGTTTCTGCACATCCGCTATCCAACGCTGGTATTATGTACTCTGATACTAAAGGTGCAATACAGATAGGTCTATGACCAAACCTCACGTGTACAGCGTAAAGTTAGAAAGGTTTATTGTGATAATTTATACTGTGATATTTAACAAGACTAAATGTGATTTCTTTTGTGATGGTATGTTTACCAAAGTATTATTTTAATCTGTGTAGGACAAACAATTTTACTTTCTAAAATGCTGTAATTATATTCTTATATTCTCTCTTTGTTAGTTTGTATGAGACACAGTCTTATGTGATCTCAACGAATTGTATTGTTTTTTTTTGCTTTGAGCAAAATAAAGATCTATCTATCTATCTATCTCTCTCTGCGTGTTTTGCATGAAATTACGTCGAGCGCGACTCGATAGTCGTACATCTCGACCTCGCGGGGCCGAGAGCGATTCGTCGTCGCGCTTCCGCGACCGACGGTGTACATGCGCTGTGTTGAGACAGCGCCCACTGTGCGCGATCTTCGCCGATTTTCCAAGACGCAACGTTTCCTCGATATGCGGGTACAAGTGCGCTGGTGCGATAAAAGGGCGACACTGCCGCGAAAATTACAGAGATCGTCAATAAACACTGCGCCAGCTCTGCCTGCGTAATTAATGCCATCGTCGCGAAAAACGTCACGAAAAAGCGCGGGCCTGGGGCACAGACGCGAGGCGTTTTCCCGGCTCATTGACAGGGCTTTCGCCCTGCGGAGCATCAGCCGCAGCAGCGCGTGTAGCAGCAGTTATTCCAAAGCGAGCAAGGAGAGCGCGCGCGTCGTGTTATTAATGGCGCGCCGCCGCACGCAAAGCGCTAAACTGGCCCCGCGCTCGCGCGCTAGGCCGGTTTGCTGCCGGGACACTACCTCCCTCCGGGCCCCTTTTTATCTCCTTTTGGGCCCATTTCCTTCGCGCTGCCGCTGCTTTTTGCTCGGCTTCGTTCCGCTCGCTTTGCTCTTCTTCTCGCGACGCCCCTCTGCCGCTCGAGCAGCTTTATTGCGATTGCGCTTTTCTCCCAATGATCGAGAGGGGCATGATTTCTGGCTACGAGGGGAAAAGCAGCTCGAAATTCGATTCCTGGCGGGAGCGAGTTTTTTGCCTCGGACGGGTTTTTTCAAACTTTAAACATTTAAAACGCACGAGTGGTGCATCCGTACATTTGAATATAACGACCGCGCGCGGCAATTACTCACTGCTTTCTGCGCGAAAAAGCGAGCGGTGCTGTGGGGCAACGAATTTCCGATAAATTACAGCGTCAGAATCGATCGACGCGGGCACGCGCTTCGCCGGCAAAAAGCTCGGCGGCGCGAGGATCATCACGGCCGCGACCTTGTGCGCCGCCGCAAGAAGTTAGAGAAGTAAAATCGGCGCACTCGCCGCCTCTTTTGCTACTCTCGCGCACGCACGCGCGAGATCTAACGTGCGACGACCGGCACGCAGGTTCTGTCGTAATAGAGACTTCATTTTCAGCGGCAGCAGGACCGGAGCGAGATTCCGAAATTCGCGTATACGGATCGGACGCGATTATCCTCTCGTCCGGCATCGCACGAAGCTGGCTCTCACGAGGCCACTGATGAGCCGGCCGGATTATGCATCAAACGCGGACTCGATAATTCCTTAATTCCCCGCAAATGTATTCTTTATCGCCCGCGAACAGTAAGTCCGACGCAGGCTGTGTAATTCTCAGCGCGGGACCGTGTGCGCAGGGGCTACTAGCGTCGCATCGATATATTATTTATGTCCGAGCCGCGCAACGGCCCGACACACTGTGTACAAAGAAAATCGTGAAACACGCTCGACTGCAGTACCGGCGGCCGCGCGGGCGATCCGCTCTTTCCTTTCTATATTCCTTTCTCCTTATCGGTCTTCATCTAATTCTCTTTCCTCCTACCAGTCTGACGCCGCTGCAGCCTACTATTGCAGAGCTCGTATTTTTCGAGATGCCTCGAACTCTAATTGGAGAAAAGTTATTCGGCTTTGCCAACGCGCCGCGGAAGTCGCCGACGATGATGCTCCCCTCCCGAGTGCAAACTAAACAGCCTAAAGAGGCTGGCGCTGCCGCGGTGGTAATGGCATGGCTGCGGAGCAGGGATCCGCGCGCGGGGTATGAAAGCGCTCTCGCACAAAGAGCTAAGCTACCGCGAGTGAAGAAGCTGATGAGGGGTGGCCGGTGGGGGGAGCGAAATAGTTAGAGAGGGAGAGGAGAGAGAGAGAGACAGAGAGAGAGAGAGAGAGAGAGAGAGAGAGAGAGAGAGAGAGAGAGAGAGACTACCTGCCGTAGGACGTGATATGCGGTTTGAGCAGGAATGCGGCGGCGGCGCTGCTGCTCTATGTGTATACGTGTACATAGGTATAGAAACAGCGGTCTTTGTTGCGGCCCGAGCGCGAGCGCCCGTCAATACGGTTATCCCGCGCGCGACTCTGCGGCGTACGTATATAGAATAGGTATACAGGGTATCGAGAAGAAGCCACGATGCGCGAGAGTGTACTACTCAGTCAGATTGGCACTCGTCGACGCGTGATTTATGCTCCATTGCTGCGGGTTATCCCCTCTTTGCGCCTACGTGCGATGTGCGCGGCCTCGCTCGACGATAAGAAATTAGGAATCCGAATTTCGCTGACTCGCTCATGACGGAGCGGCTTTTCCGCGCAAAGCGGCGTGGGCGCGGATCTCAGAGGCTGCTGCGCTCGCTCACTCCCTCTCGTCAGCTCGCACTGCGATGCACAGTGGGATAATATACACTCGCGACGACCTTGCGCAGCCTCGCGCGAGAGATTTCGGAAAACTAATACACGGCGGCGGCCAGGCTGATTTACGCCCGGCGCGACCCTGAACGTCCGGGGGCGCGCGCCGCGTTGCAGCAGAGAGCGCATTCATCATGCGATATCGGCCCGAAGAAGCCCTTCGCGCCTGCAGACGACGTCGCGGTCGTCCTCGCGCCGCATAAATTCTCGCTTACTCGCTTTCCGCGAAGACGTTCCCGTAGCAGCGCGAGACGAGGCAGCGAGCGAGAGAGAGCTAGTGTATACTTTATACGTATGTGTGCCGCGCGCAGTTCGAACCATCCGCAGCTACTGCCGCCTATACCATGTGCACAGTGCAGCTGATGGGCGTCGCGGATCCTTGGCGCGGAATCGGATCGATTTATGAAACGCAGAAGCAAGCCCGTCGCGCACCGCCTCTGCGAGCTCGCCTCTGCTATTTATGCGTACTCGTAAGGGTACCTACCATGTTATACACGCGTGAATAACGGGCGAATTCCGATGCATCAATGAAATCTAATTTCTGATTTATATCAAGATCTTGGAGTTTAATTCGTGTTTCATAATACAGACGTCATAATAATATGAGCCAATCGCAAGAGTCGTATTTTGGCTTCGTCATATCAGGTACCATCGTGACTATTTTTATAGGGGGTATGCAAATTGTTATATCGCGCATTTTCTTTTATTTCCAAAAGAGCCGAGAATATTGCGGATCCCCCTTATATTCGCCACATATGCGCGTGCGTTGGCGTAATATCTGCAGCCTGCTGCTGATGCGTTACGTTAGACGTCATGTCATGGGTGCGTTTTACATCAGTAGTTTCGTCTGTATGTGGATGACTGTGTGTGTGCGCGCCTAAGAGAATTATTGTTCGCGGAAAAGGAAAACCGGTGAATTTCGCGGAACAGTCCTGTTAACTCGCAGTAGAACGCACCGCGCAGAATCCAATAAATATGGGAATTGCAGCTGTCTCTCCCATCGTAGGTGCTGTATTAATATAGTATAAGTGCGATGCATTATCAATATAGATTATGCATATAGGGGGAACGTCAACCAATATATTCAGAGCTTTCTTAGACTGGAGAAAATATTTCACTACAGTATTTTTTAATTTTGAACGCTCTCTATTGATAATTGCTAGCGAACTGACCGAGATTTTGTCTGCTGCAGGATGAGTACAGACAGCGCAGGCGCTTGTCGACACCGAGCGGAAGCCCAAGTCCGCCCCGGCCGTCGAGACTGTCACGCTCGACCGGAACGCTCACGCGGCCGGAACAGCAGTTTAGCGAGCACAAGAGCAGCCGCCGAGAAAGCAACCACCACCAGGGTCAAGAGGCCGAGAGGAAAGGATGGTTCAAGTCCCTCTCCCGCAAGACCAAGTCCAGCGCCAAAGTAAGCGAAAGCCATGCTCCTTGTCTGTAGTTTTAGTTTTTCTCCCCCCCCCCCCCCCCCCTCTCTCTCTCTCTCTCTCTCTCTCTCTCTCTCTCTCTCTCTCTCTCTCTCTCTCTCGCATTGCTCAGGCTGATTTACTGTTATCGCGATTCAAAGTTGTAGCCACACACACGCGGGCCGCACGCTGGATCGACATCTCGGGAATTTAGAAATCTCCGGCATCTTTGATCTCGACACAGTTTTCGGAATACCTCCTTTTCTCAGCTGTCTACGTCTATTAACCGATGCAGTATTTTTCGAGCCGACTCTGCACGGCCATGTCACGAAAACAGCATTATGAGGATATCTGCGTATATTTTAAACGGTTATCCGGATAGGATCGCAGCGTGATACGTTTCTTTTACAACCGACGAAATCGCACTGCTCTCCTTTAATCTCCGGTTTCCCATGCGAGCAAACACGCGCAATAAACGGAATTCCGTCAGATTTAGAAGACCGCGTGCGATGCTCGAAGGGGGAGTTGTCTACACACGGCTATATTTTTGGGCGTAATTTTTTTATTAGGCCGATGAAAATTTAAATTTACGCGAGAGTAAAGTCCAACGCGTGAATCGTGCAAATATTTTACGATCTTGAAAAGTTTCTCTCGATTTAGCCGCCCATGGCAATTTTGGCTGAAAATATTTATTGCCTCGACGCGAATAAAGATTTCGTACGCGGATTTATTCTGTCATCTTTGTGAATTCTACTCTGCAGCGCAACGAGATGCAAGAGGCGGAATTCGCGAATCTTTCTGCTGCCAATAATGTAGGCAAATTTTCGTTACTATTCAACTGCGATTGCGGTTTTCAGTAAAAGGATCGAGCGGATTTTGTCAATTCACTATACTGCGCAGTCGAAGACACGCACGATCGTCGTCGTCGAAAAACCGCGACTACAAAGCGTATATCGAGCGGCGATGATGTCATGCTCCCGCTCTATACACACGACTTTGTCAGCTCGTCTGGATTCCACTCTCGATCTTGCGCGCTATACTAGGCTGCTCGCGACTCTCGCCGATTTTGGCGCTTCTCGTGTAGGAGCTGCGCGAGAGATTGCGAGTTAACGGTCGCGCACAACTTTACGACGAGGATGACCGACGAGGTGTGTACAGTGTAGGATGAAACTTTTTTCTTATCTCCACCATCACACTCTTCAAATTCGTACACCTATAGCGATGTACACGCACGTAGTAAGCGCACAGCTTAATGACGCGCGCGCGCGAGTGCGAAATTTCGCGCTGAACGATGATGACGATGATTCGTAAAAATCGCCGCCGTTGAAGAAAGACTGCCTGCGCTATGTGCCTTCTCACGTGCCGAGCACTTGTGCGATATATCCGTTCTTTTTCTTTGTGCTGCCGTGCGCGGCTGCGGAAAAAAAGGAGGAACCGTTCTGACGGCCGATCGAGTACGCCTCTTTTTTCTCCGTTTCCTCAGAAAATAATCGACCTCTTGTTTGTTTGCTGCCTCGCTTGTCCGCGATCCTTCGAGGAGAGAACGATTAGCACCTATGCTGCGCAGAGCGGCGATTTGTGTCATTATGCGTTTATTGGGCGCGGACGACACGCGGCGCTCGGCCCAAGTTCATTGCCCTTCCGAGAATTCGCGTCACGCCGCAGCAAGCGATTCCACGCACTTTCGGATCTCGATTCCGCGCCGTCCGTCTCATTTTCGACCAAGAGTCTTATTCCGACGAAATATCGCGGAGTCGACAGGACTTTCACGGTGTGTACAAACAGATCGTACATCATACACACGTACGTAGCCAAGCTGCGCACACCGCAGCACGCTTCTTTCACTTCGCTTTAGTCGAGCGGTCGATACGGGCGTACTTATATACAAGCTGTCCAGCGGATCAGATAAAAATCGAGCTTTCTCCGAAAGCACGCGTGAGCGATTTGACTTATTCGCGAGATGAGCGAACGGGACTCCCGAGATTGAAATACGGGGACTGGAATAGGCAAATCGATACGAAGGCTACAACGACGAGGAAAGTCGGCTTCGCGCGGAGCTTCCTGTACAATACGCGAGTAGGAGAGGCGCACAATTAGCATCTCGGAGTAATAAGCTGACAAGGCAGGAGCGTCGATCCAGGCGAGATCCTCGAGAAAAATTTCCCGCTGATCTCCACGCGGCAGCAGCCGATCGATAAAAGCAGCTTCGGGCCATTGAAGCGCGAGAAAGCGCATGATCTGAAAGAGGATGAAAGAGCTGCTGCTGCTGCGGCTGAGTGACGCCGTAAAGCTCGCGCATATAACGGCGTGTTAGCGCTTGGCCGCTGCTACAGCGATATCCGATGTCGATTCATCAGTCAACGAATCTGCCGAGAGAGAGAGAGAGAGAGAGAGAGAGAGAGAGAGAAGGAGCGCACGCTGGCCGCGAGAGCCATTAGGCCGCAGCAACCTCCAATTACCAGTTTGATTAAATGCTTAACTAACTCCGCGCTCTGTGGTTTAATTTAATCGCGATATTAAGTACCGGGCAGCACTGCAGCAGCTCCTCTAAGCATCCCGCATGCACCGCGCCGGGAATAATTCCCTCCCCGTTAGAGAGAGAGAGAGAGAGAGAGAGAGAGAGAGAGAGAGCGACGCTGATTCGCCGAGCTCGGCTGAGATACGCGCGTTCGCCATCAGCGACAGAAAGAGAGAGAGAGAAAGAGAGAGAGAGAGAGAGAGAGAGAAACTCTGCGAGCATACAACGTGCCCATAGATAAATGCGGCGGCGTGCGATTGCGTGCCGCGGTGTGTGTGCATGAGCGTGAATATCAAGCTCCGAGGGCTCGACGTAATCTATCTGACGAGCCCTCGCACCGCCACGGACTCGTGACGCACGCTGATAGCAACTCCGCCTTTTCTTCTTCCTTTTCTCGCCTATATGCATCTGTAAGCTAAATAATCGCGCAGCTCCCAGTTTGGTCCTTCGGTTCCGACGCGCTCTTACTATACTTACTGTTCCCGCATAAGTCGTCATTATAATTACAATTGTGCGCGAAAATAGTCGCTAACGCCGAGCGCTTCGTCTGCTTGCAGCCCGTCGATAAGAAGCCGAGGATACCCGAGAGCGAGATTTTAACGACCGGCACGGAAGACGAGGAAGCTTCTTCGGCGCCCGAGCGAGCGTCAGTGCAGAAGAATCTTCGTTTCTTCGGAGACACCGATCAGGAGTCGATCTCGTCGAACCATGACCGCAGGTATGATTGCGCAGCGAATTTTTCAAATTCCCTCCTGCGAGTAGACTTAGCCCCCCATTCTCTCTTGCAGGAACAAGCGAGGAGACGACCACGCCAAGGTGAGGCGTGAGATAGCGAGCTCGGGCCGTCAGCCCATGGGAATCGTGCTGCCGCCGAGGAAGTCCTCGAGGCTCGCCGAGAGCGCCCTGTCCTCCGGCGAAAGTACAACGGGCGACAGCAGCCAGCAGAGCCAGAATTCCCAGAGGTCCCAGAGATCCGTCGTCTACTTGCACGCAGCGACAGGTAGCTATTGTCCGTCTCATTCTGCTCTGCCTTTACGCGTTACACTGACGGCGTCTGCTCTCCCAAAAGTTGGCGAGATCCCGGGACCGAACGAGCGACGGCGCGCGGCCTCGCGCGAGGAGCTCAGCCGGCCGCTGGCGGCGCACACGCGCACGGTCTCGCGCAGCGTGAGCGTCTTGGCGCCCTGGAGGCCGCGGAACTACCGCGAGCCCTACGAGATCAACTACGACCAACAGCAGCACGTCAACGGCGGCAAGCCCGCGACGACCATGAGGCGCAGGCAGCGCAGCCGCGAGACCCTCAGCCGTCGAGCTAAGGAGATGCCCAGGCGCGGTAAGGATGCCAACTCCAAGACAGGTGGGTACTTTCACTGCTCATATTGTATTCGTCGCCGCAGATTCTCCTCTGTTCTCTTGACTCTCTGTCTTGAGTTATAATACATTACAAACTTTCCTAAACTTTTTCAGTTTGATGTGATCTAGCCCGACGGTCTTACCACGTTTGGCCCTTACTACTTATAACACGTATGTCATATGCCGATCTCTAAGATTATACCGTGATTAACCAAAAGACATGCGATTCGTGCTTTAACTTCGAGCAGCTGCTCTAAGTTAAAGCACGCTCTTCGAGCGTTCTCGTTTAATCAAACTTTCAATGTAGTACCCACACGAGTAAAAAAATATCTTGCATCAAAAATCTTCACAAATTCTATTTAACATCTAGAGTAACTTCATACTGCAGCACAAGTGCATCGCGCATTATCGCAGTCCCAGCTATGGCTAATGATTGTATATCGCACGTTTCAGGCACAATTAATCGCAGCACTCTAAAGTCAAAAGACAAGCAGAAGGTGGATAGGACCGTCTCCACGGAGTCGTTGGCCAGCAAGTCCCGGAACGTGAGTTCCCGGCCAGAACTGAGCAGATCCACATCCGTCCCACGTGACCCAAACAAGAGCGCGGGATGGTTTAAGCTGAAGAGCAAGAAGTCCCGGGCCTAAGCGAGAGGCCATTGACCAATGCTAGTCTTGAGTTTTCATAAGAAGTTATCTTTTAACATTAAGCAGTTAATTAATGATTAACGTGTATCGACGCGCTGTCATCGATGTTTTTTCTCTCCCTTTTCTCTAACCGCGAGAAGTAATAATTCCACACGGAGCGTCGCTAACGCCGCAACGTTACAAACACTTTTTTTAATCTTTTTGTTCGTTTTATCATTTACTAATCGGTCGATGCGCATAAGTGAAACATTCCAACGACACTGTAACGAACGTCACACGCTTCAAATGACAAATTAAAGCTATATTTTATGTTTGCCTTAATCAACAATAACATTCAAAAACATACGCATTTCGAATAAAATTTAACGGCTAGAGGGACAATAAAAAGAGCGAGTCGCAGCTCTCTCGCCGCGTCAACCTAATATATACATATAACATGGATAAATCACGAGAACAAGCCATTTTCGAATTTAAAATCATCAGCTAGAAGAAGCAATTTTCATCAAACCATCCATCACGTAACCTTCTCTCTACCAAATTTACTCGGTTAAATTTCTGGCGATAGATGAGAATGCGTTCAGTACGTCAGTATGGCTCTGTACGGCGAACGAGCGTCCGGCGAGGATCTAGGTGGTACTTAATCGTTGAATCTGGAACAAAAAGAAAGAAAAGAATTTCCTTTAGCGTCTGACTTTTGTTACTTTACCGTGAATTAGCGTGCCATTTCTGTATTCTGATATCGTTTTTGTTTAGCGCTGTTGCTGTTTTCAAAAGAAATCAAAATTATACGAAAACCCTCAATATTCTGTACTTGTTATAGAAAGCAAGGCAATAAATAATAATATGCAGCCCAAGCGAACGCATTTTCTACTGTTAATATCAATCGACTTGATTACAACCTCAACTACTTATATATTTGTAGTCCTTCGCTCGAATCTATCGTTGTAAATAGTTGTACTAATTGTATCCTATATTGAGCTCTTCTTTATACAATCTCTCGCTTGATTTTAAAATTATTATGTCATCCGTGCAGTGTTTAATACAGTTATAACCGTGTTGTCATTTCCCAGATCATTATATACTGTTTTCCTTACATTTGGAATTAAATTTGAATGTATCCTACACGAGCTCTTGAACCTCATATTAAATCATATGTTTTGTCGGGGAAAAAATACTACGATTCACAACACGATTACGTGCTTACATCGCTGCAAAACTAATTCCTACTTGGTGCTACTATGCGAGTATGCGTGTGTATATATACAAATCATGCGATTAGTGTAAATACCATAGATTTTATGTCGCTATAATTAAAACTTATTCATAAAATTAAATCATCATTAACCTATAGCTCTTACTTTGCTAAACATAGGTTCAAATTGTCCGATTGGCGGGACGGTGCATAGCTCCAGAACAAGTTATATTTTGTAACACGGTTAAACAATTTGAGTTAAATAAATATAATTCAATACTAATTAATATTATGTCTTTGTTTTTCTCTTTCACTGTCTCCCGTTTTTACCGCATCGTCATATAGAAAACCTTCAATCCATCTTATCAAGGCAGCAAATCACTGTTCCCAATAAAATCAAAACCACTCCTATGTATGTATCTGAAAAATTATATTGCTCAAATATGATAACTAACCACTTGGGTTATTATAATTAGAGATATGTAAAAATGTTGTTCTGTACATTTTGCGTAAAAAATAATGAAGACATCAAGGTGTTATGACTTGTAATTTTGGACTTGTAAATTTATCTGCATTTATTGTAAATATTTTGTTAAAAATAAAAAAAAGTCATTATTGAATACACATACGGACATGAAGCAAATGAAGACTTGTGTGTATATGTATACGGGGTGTTTCAGTACTAGAGCCTTTTATTCGTAGAGTGATAGAGCGTGAAATTCTAAGCTAGGTAGGCAATTTCATTATATTTTTTATTATAAATATTTCTTGTTATAATTATGGGATAGTCATGTGGGATTGCGTTGAATTCTAGAACCTCGGACTGTGTCCCATATTTTAGTCACGCCAACTTCAAATGTATTTATCTCACCAGGTGGGTTAGTTAGAGTTAGGTTAAAGACGTAGCAGTATAGTACTTGCTGAATTATCATGTTACTTTTCGTAGTAACTATATATTGACTTTTTTCGTGCATAAATTTTAATCGTAAGTGTGCGGGTATCGAATAAACTAATACGCATAGCCTACTTATGCGCGAAAGATCGTAGTGATCGTGCAAGCGGCAAGTTTGACCGGCGCCTAGGCCAACTTAAAACCGTGCTCATTTCGTAAAAATCAAGTTGTCATGGTAAATATTTTATTTATTAATTTATGAATTCTTTACGTGACAGATCACGTAAGAAGTTTATTTAGACTGATGCACCGAGTACTTCCAGCTTTTCGACGATGGAAAGATGCTCCGAGGGTTATATTCGACGATCGACAGTACTCGCGAGTATTTCTCGACGATCGAAAAATGCTCCGAGGGTTTTTCGATAAAGTGCTTGCTAACAAACGGTTGGGCTCCAAAATATCACTTTTGATAAAGCAGCAAAAGAAGTCGAAAGCATGCCAAACAGACGTCGAGAGCAAGTCCGCTGAGTAGGAATTCTTCTTCTTTTTCTTTCTTTATTTTATGAAATTGTGACCTTGTCTTATTGGTTACAACCAACTGTGACTTAGGTCATCACCAGGTTATTTGAATATGCATATGTAGAGGGCGTATACGCACCATCAATTCAAATTCTTGAAGATTAAACTTCTATCTTCACTTGTAGCAAGGAAGGGTAGAAAGGAAAGGAAATTGGAAAAAAGGAGAAAAAAAGGATAAGACTATATCGTCGCTCCCTACGAAGAGTAGCACTGTTCAAATTTCCCGTCATAAGTATCACAACTCATTACACGCACGCTAGACTATCACAACTCAAAATTTCACGCGAAGACTAGCACAACTCAAACTTCCTACAACTTAAACAACGAATTACTATAAAAATTTCCCGATTTTTGCGAAACTGTCTCTAATGAATATTTTTAAATATTCTCAATTTACAACTTTTTACCGAATTTAAAATTGTTTTCACAAATACAATAATTTTTTACAAACATTTTTAAAAATTATTCACTTTTTTTAGAAACCTTCCAAAATTTCCGAAACCTTTTTAAACTTTGAGGTTTGTCTGTCTTTGTCCAAGGGTTTCATAAACTTAACCAACAAAATAACCCAATAAAAACGTAAAATACTCACATTTTAAGTAATATAAAGTCGCGAGTTGTGCTACTCATGACCGCATTTCTGAACTGTGCTAGTCTTTGTACAGAGCGACGATATGATAAGATTAGAAATGAATAATTTTTCGAATATTAATTACTTTGAGTAATCTAAAACAGACACAATATTAAATAATTAATCGAATAAATACATTATTGCTAAATAAAAAGATCACAAGCTTTGAGAAAATTACATAAAATTTTGCATGCATCATTTTTAGGATATTTTTAAAATAGTTCCAAATTAAAAGGTTTTGAATATCTAGCTTTTGAGAACTCTCTTTCTAAAACAACTCTTTGATTATCAAATTTAAGGCAATTCCAAAAAATATGTTCAGCATCTTGAATCACGCAATCACCAAAAGAACATGACTCTGAATTAATTATATTTTTTCTAAAAAGACTAGGATTTAAATTATAATGGTTTGCCCTTAATCTTTTAATAGATACTATACTAAATTTAGATGAATATGAATTGCTAAACCAAGATTTTGTGCTAAATTCAAAGAAATATTTAAAATAATATAAACCTGTATGATTATAAGGATGAGTTAAAAATTACAAAAATTTTGATTTGAGTAAATCATTAATACTATGATTAAGATCAGATGCAGGTACAGGGGACTTTTCTAAAATGCCATTTGATATTGCTTCCTTAGCTAATAAATCTACTTTTTCATTCCCTACAATACCAACATGAGCTGGTATCCAAATAATGTTTACAATTCAATTTTTATTAAATGCTTCGAATAATAATTTTTTTATTTCAAGAATGATAAATTTAATATTTTTTTAATAGGGATCACCGATTAAAGATTCAATCACACTTTTGAATCTGAATAAATACAACAAGGACTAAGATATTTTTTTTTACGTGGCATTTGAAACTCGAAAGTTCATTGCCTCATCCACGCAAGCCTTCCACGCTGCCCTATCTTGTGTCAACTCCACCCAAGATGCACCTCTCCGATAGACACCCACCCGTCCTATTTTTACTAGATCCGCTTTTACGTTGTCCTCCCATCTACGTCTAGGTCTACCTAGAGGTCGCGTTACCATCGGCCTGCTCTTCATGACACGCGCTGCCGTACGGTCGTCTCCCATTCTCGCTACGTACCCTGCCCATCCCAATCTGCGCGATTTTATTATTCTGTTAATATTTGGTGACGCGTACAGATTGTGTAACTCATCATTGTGTAGTCTCCTCCATTCCCCGGTTTCCTCATCTTTCTTCGGCTCGTATATTTTTCGCAAGACTTTATTTTCAAATACCCTAAAGCGGTTGTCCGCCTGCTTAGTGAGAGCCCACGTTTCGCACCCGTACAGAACCACCGGCAGTATTATTGTCCTGTATATTCTTATTTTAACGTTTTTAGACAACAGCCTCGACTTAAGTAAATTACTCACGACGTAGAAGCAAGCATTACCCGAATGGAGTCTCTTGTTTATTTCAACATTAATCTCGTTTCTATCATTTATGGTCGTACCCAGATACCTGTATTCGCTAACCTTTTCAAAAGTAAAATCCCCAACATTGAGATCTCCCTCCCCTCTGCAGATGCCTAGTTTATCTACAATCATGTACTTTATTTTTGATTCACTAACTTCTAACCCTGTATACTCTGCCGCTTTTATGAGGATTTCCGCATTTCTTGCTACCGTTTCCCTACAATGCCCCAGTATATCCAAGTCATCTGCGTAGCCTAGTATCTGCGTTGTTCCATTAAGCGTTGCGCCCAGCTGGCTAACCTGCATTTTTCTAACGACATACTCTAACGTTAAGTTGAACAGCACCGTAGAGAGCCCATCCCCTTGTTTTAAACCATCGCGTATCGTGAAGGGTTCTGATATATTACCGCCTACTCGGACCTTTCCCGTGCTTCCGTTCAGACATATTTGAATCAATCTCACGAGTTTTTTCGGTACACCGAGAAGTACTAGAATTTGATACATTTTGCTTCGCTTAATAGAGTCGTACGCTTTTTTAAAATCTATAAATAGTTGGTGTATGGTTTCGCAAAATTCCCACATTTTCTCTAACAACTGTCTTATAGTAAACATTTGATCGCTCGTCGATCTGTTGCGCCGAAATCCGCACTGATAATCTCCTACTATATCTTCCGCGAATGGAGTGAGTCTAGCTTGTATTACGTTTGACAGAACTTTGTAGCACGTTGCTAAAAGTGAGATACCCCTATAGTTATTGCAGTCTGTCTTATCCCTCTTTTTAAAAATCGGTATAATGATAGATTCCTTCCAATTTTCGGGTATTGTTTCATTTTTCCAGATGGCACTATACTAGTTTATAGATTTTGAAAGTGAGCTCGACGCCCCCATATTTGAGTAACTCAGCTGGTATAGAGTCATTTCCCGCGGCTTTGTTGTTTTTTAGTTTTTTAATCGCGGCCTCTACTTCTTGGTAGCTTGGTTCCTCCACTCCAGTTCAGCAGTGTGAATTTCGTCCCCTAATTCTTCGCTATTTTCGTGCACGTTTAATAATTTATCGAAATAATTTTTCCACAGCGACAGTAATTCATTGTCATTTGTTACGAGGTCCCCGTTTTCGTCCTTCATCAATTGCGCTCTACTCCTAAAACCCTTTCTGATGGCGTTAATCCCTCTGTACATTTCGCGTGGGTTATTTTCCTTACTGTTAGTTTCTATTCTCCTAATAAGATTCTTTTGATACTCCCGCTTCTTATTTCTGTAGATCGCGCTCGTCTGTTTCCTTACGTTAGAATACTCTTTTACGGTCCTATCGCTTCTATTTTGTAAGCTATCTAATTTAGCCTTTTTGCGCCTTTCAAACCAGAGTTCGCATTCTTCGTCAAACCATTGTTACCTCTTTCTTCTGCACCCTCTTTCGCGTCATTTTTTATTGTTAATTTATCTCTGTCCTCGTTTTTTTTGTCCCTTGCTTTTTTAACCTCTTTCTTTACCTTCTCTCACC
>JAZHPH010000150.1:259369-282581 GCA_037356405.1 Nasonia oneida
ATTAGAACGTCATAAAAACACCATAAGTACAGTTGTTCCTAATTGATCATTATATAACTTAACTTTAAGTTAAGTAAGCCCTTTATTGACCAAACAAAATTTCGTTGCTTTATTATGATTCAATATAATAAACTTGACTTTGGTTGATTGATCTCAGTTCTTTTTTATCTGTTATTTAGTTGCGGAAATTATCAAACTCGCCTAACCTTTTACTTTTTAAAAAGTTAATTTTTTTTAGAGATATGATATTTCCAGGATAGTTGATCATCAAAAATTATATCTAAGTAGGTAGCTTTATTAGTAGGATATACAGGTTCGTCGTATATATTGATTGAGTAGTTTTTTTTTTCTCGAGTATATGAGAAGATTAGTTTTTTCAGGTGCCAGAATAAGATTTCTTTCTTTAAAATATTTAGATAGAGAATCAATACTTTTTTGAATAGATAAGATGGCATTATCAATATTATCATCCATACAATAAACAACTGTGTCGTCAGCAAATTGAAGAATATTACAATTATTTTCAATGTTGAAAAGCATTTCTGGTGTAAATGTTATAATTAATTGGGCTTAAAATGCATCCTTGAGGTAAACCATAATCAATAATAAAAGGACCATCAATGTTATTGTTTATTTTAAAGAATAATTGTCTATTACTTAATAAATTAGAAATAAACATACGAATGTTGTAAGGTACATTTATATCTAGTAAGTCTTGTAATAAAATATTTGGATTGACACAATCAAAAGCACTTTTAATATCTAAAAAGACAACAACGATAAATTTATTATTGGCTAATGAGGCATATATATCGGAGGTAAGTATATGGATAAACAATCAATGCAAGATTTGCTATGCAAATTGGGTATTTGATAGTATATTGTTATGTTCTAAATAATAGTTAAGTCTAAAATGAATCGTTTTTTCAAGACATTTAAGAAAACATGAAGCTAAAGCTATAGGTCTAACTTTGCCAGGAACACTTTTTGGAATTAATATTACAAGAAATTCCTTCCACTCTTCTGGAAAATATCCTTTGATAAATATTTCGTTTAATAGAGAAAGAATATGATCTGAAAAGGAAGAAGGCAATTTTGATATTAAAAGGTTGTTGCGTCGCAACGCAATTTACTGTAAATCTATACATATAATTACATACAAATAACTACAAAACACACATCACACAACACACACATTTATCTATGAATCAACAGCCCACGCGTCCTACGTGACCAAGACAATGCACTCAGATGTGCACAGTTTTTATATAGTCATATTTTTCACTAATCCGACAGAATCGACAGTCCCTACGCAGCTCTCGAGCATCTACAGATTTATGACACGGACGATTTTTTTGCATCGGTCAACGGGTCCGCGCTCGGCTCGCAGCCTTTCACACGTGTGCTCCAGATGCGCACTTTTTTCTCGACAAAACGCAAACGCGACAAACTTTCTTCTACCCAATCAGCACCCTCATTTCCAAATTTTCTCAGCCAATCAGCTCCTTCAGATTTCCACTAGGCGTACCCTAACTACCCCTTCCCGACACTTCAAAATTCAGCGATCGACGGACTACCGATCGCCAGCAGACGAGACCAGATCTGACTAGACAGTTGCGGAGTACAGAGGCATTAGCTGGCTCCGTGATTCATACATCCACACAATCAATACTTATACACTTCAACACTTATTCTGTACTACATCATTTACACCAAAGTTATATTTTTCTTGTGAATAAATTTTATATTATTTTACACCTAAACAGTCGTTTAAGATTACTTTTGCAAACGACATAAGAGGAGATAAACACCTTGTCCCCTCGCAACAAAGGTTGCAAATCTGATCAAGGCCAGGACCACTTTTTAATTTGAGGTTATTAATAGCGTTGTTGAATCCATCAGTAGAGAAATCGTTACTTAAAAAACTATTATCTAACTGTAAAAAATTTGATTGAACACATATCTGATTAATAGAAGGTGGAGTAATATAAAAAGGATAAGGCTTTGTAAATTCAGCTATAAAAGTATTAGCAGAATTAATATATTTCAAATCATTCATAAATTGATTGGAGTTACTTAAAATACAATTAAAATTTTTTTAACAACTTCCCATACATAACTTAAAGGTACATCTTTATTTAAAAATTCAGTAAATTTTTGTAATTTATCAATTTTTATATTTCTTAATTCTCGTTTCGTTTTAGCTCTAATTTTTTTTAAATTAATCCAATTTTCAAGGGAAACATTGTTTGAAAAGTTCTTATACGAATCTTTCCTAATGGAGATTACTTTATCACACTCATCATCCCACCAGGGGGCACTAGTATTTTTAGATTTAAATTTAGCGTTATTATTATCTTTGTTAGTACCTAAAGTTTTATTGCAATTATGTTTTGATAAATCTAAAGCTTTAATAATATGATTTAAAAAGAAGGAATATATTGATCTTGAATACTTCGAGATTTGTTATTGTAATTATTACCTAAAGATTGCGAGATATCATTTAAATAGTCATCAAACCAATCAATTTTTTTTCAAACTAATTTTATGTGTAGTAGGTTTCATATTGGAAACATCATAATTTAGAATTATGTTGATATGAATAGGAAGATGGTCACTAGAGAGAGAATCATCAAGAACTTCCCATTTAGTATTTGCAACCAGTTCAGAAGAAATAAAAGTGAGATCTACAGCAGAGATGATGTTTATATTGTTATGTAAAAAAGTGCGATCATCATTATTTAGCAAAACTAAATTAGATATATCTATTTGTTCAATTAAGTGAGAGCCAATTCTATCGAAGATATCTGAATTATCCCATGCTGAATTATGACAATTAAAGTCACCTAAAACTAAAGATTTTATTTTTGTAAGTTGATAAAATGAATCTAATTTATTAAAGAAAATGTCTAAATTATTGGTATTAAAATTATTATTAGGTGGTCTATACACAGAAGAAATCAGTAATTTATTATTAGTATTTGGAAAAACTATAACGTTTAAAGATTCAAAAAGATTAGTAATGTTCAAAAAATCGTCAATTTTGTTATAAATAATATTATTTTCAATGCATATACATATACCATCACCTTTGTCTATGATTCTATCATTTATGACAACAGTAAAATTTTTTAGAAAAAAATTATCATTAGGTTTGAGCCAAGATTCAACAATAACAAAAATATCGTATTCATTTAATAAATTTTGAATTTCATATTTTTTGTTTCTTATACTATGAGCGTTCCATTGAAAGATTTTTAAATTTCTTCTATTATTCTCCATTTTCATTAATAGTAGCAAGTTGAAAGGTAGGATTTAATTGAGATGAAAGTAGATTTTTTTGAGAAACATTGAGATTCAAATCATTATCATTTTTAAAGAAATTTGGATTTAATGAAAGGTTTCTAATTAAAGTATTTAAATTATTTGAAATGTCAATTAACATATGCATGGTTTTTTTCCGATTTTGATTGTTGTCAGAAGTTGCAAAATTTGATTAGTTAAAATGGTCTATACAGTTCTTTGTTTTGGATACTATGTCACTAAAAGAGTAGCTCATGTTTGTTTGAGAACACCTGATTTTGAGAAAAGATAGCATGATGAGAATCTTTATTTAAAAAAGGAAATTCTTGAGGCTCTGGAACATAAGACTCTTGCTCAATGATTTGTTTAGCTTCACTGAATGAAATTTTCTTTATATAGGCTAGATCATGAATTTTTATTTGTTTTATTTTAAAAGGGCATTGAGGATCAGTTAGAAAATGAGAACCATTACAATTGGCACATGAAGTAGGACTATCAGCTTTAGGACAATGTATATAGTTATGCTATGATTAGTTTCTCCACAATGTTTACATTTACTTTTAGAATTGCAGTTATCTTTTACATGACCAAATCTGAAGCAATTATGACATTGTCTGGGATGGGTTTTGTACATATATGTAGCATGTCTAACTAGGTTAAAGTGTACATATTATGGCTGATACTTTGAATCAAAATTAATTAAAATAGATTTGGAAGGAGTATATGCCGATTTACCTTCAACTTCTATTTTTCTGTTTAATCTCCTTGCACTGATGATAGATAAATCCTTATCAATAGTACAATTGTTTACTAAATCAATCATTTACATTAAGAGGAACATTTTTTATAATCCCAAATCTAGTGTATAAGTGATAACACACTTATAGTTATTTGCTTTGAGAACTGGATCATCAAGTAATTGATTAATAATTTTTTATCATCACCCTTAATTGCAACTTTTCTTCTTGAGACACCATATATTTCACTAATACCTTCCTTGAATTTAAGAGAAATCAGTTTAGCGATCACAGTAGGATCCAAATGATTTTTGTTTGATGCTTTGGTTAACTCTATATTAATGATATATGGAGCTTCATGATGCGATGAAAAATGTTTGAATCAATTATCAATTGTAGTGTAAACATCTGTGGAATTAGAAATTGTAAGAGAAGAATCGTTAGAGGTTACAGATTTAGTATCTAAAATTTTGTCATGTTCAATTTGTGTATTTTGAGTAGAAGAAGAGGCCTCATCAACAATCATATTGTTTAATCTATCCAAATAAGCAGAATAATTTGATCTGTTCTGTAGAAGAGAGTTTCTGAAAAATATCTGTTGTGGTTACCCTTAGTAACCACAACAGATATTTTTTTGTTTTGTAGAGAAGATTTATCTTGTATCAATAAATCTTTTTCTAAAGGAATTTTATTGAGATTTTCATTATCTAATTTTCTTTTAAAATTGATTTTATCCAGCAATAAATGACTTTTAGCTGCAACATCTTTTTTAACATTTGAACTCAAATTGGTACTAGTCATGTCTGTCATAAAGACAGACCTGCCTAGAAACTACCCAAAAAAAATAGAAATGCTATGAAATAATACAGAAAAAGAAAAAGAAAAGATTAGAGAAAGAGTTGAGAATTAGTTACCCTTCCTAAAGAAAACGTATTCAGTTTTTAAATAGCGGCGATTCGCTCGGTATTTGCTTCTATGCTATCACACGTCTTGACACCATGAACATCGGAACGCAACTCCGAGTAGGAATTCACTGTGTACAATTTACTATCAGTGCCACTTTTGGCGGCAAAACTGAGAACTGTTGGTTTGCTAAAATATATTGGCTTATATCGAGAGTTATACAAAATAATTTGGTGAGAAATTGGTATTGCTTTAAACCGGTGCAAACTTTTTTGAAAGATAAATATCAGTGCCCTTGATGTATACAAAAATTTACAAGCATTTTAAACACCTAGGGATTTCATAAGAAATATTATTTGTCATTTTCCCATATAAGCTACACATTTTTGCAACCGTTTAGTTCCGAGGGCGGCCACCAATTTATGTAGAATACGCGTAAAATACCTTGATACACAGAGCGAATAGCAAGGCAGCAGGATCTCGATGAAGGAGAAGGAAACTCAGCTAGATGTAGGAAAGATTCGCAAGTTGATGAGCGGCCCAAATAAACTTCTGAAGCGATCTGTCGCGTGAAGAATTTGTATAAATTAATAAATCAAATATATACCATGACACGTTGATTTGCACGGATCGAGCACGGTTTAAAGCTATAATCTTTCGCGCAAAAGTAGGTTAAAAGTTATCCGAATTAGTTTATTAGGTAACCGCACACTAACGATTAAAATTTATGCACGAAAAAAGTCAATATATAGTTACTACGAAAAGTAACATGATAATTCAGCAAGTACTATACTGCTACGTGTTTAACCTATCTCTAACTAATCCACCTGGTGAGATAAATACATTTGAAGTTGGCGTAACTAAAATATGGGACACAGTCCGAGGTTCTAGAATTCAACGCAATCTCACATGACTATCCCATAATTATAGCAAGAAATATTTTTCCTCTTTAAAAAACGTGATAAGTACCGGAAAATTGAAGCTGAAAGTGGATTGGTTGATTCGTGCGGTAACCTCACGGTACAATAATGGACTGCTTAGATCACAGATAGGCGTGACTTGGCGGATTTAAGCAGCTGTGCTATAAAATTGTATACGACACTCGTGAACTAAGCAGCCCATCAGTGCACGGCGTTTTATCAATACACGCCGTACAATAATCGGCTACTTAGGTCACACGTATCGTAATGTACTCACATATATAAGGTAAAGTCGCCTATTATGGTACACTTTACAATTCGGGTCCTATTATGAAACACTCTTAAATATTTTATTTTATGACAAATTTTGATTTGATTGGCAGGACACAAAGTTATACAGGTTAACTTAATGATATTCTCCTTACGATGCAATCAAAAGAAAAACGATAGATAAATTATCCTTTCCTTTCTTAAAAAAATGATGGCCTTTGTTGTGAAGCATTTAATACGTAATTCTGATTGGTTGCTGGTTGGTTGCCTAGGCAACGAGATCAAAACCGCGCTTTAAATTCATAACCCTCAAAACAGTCATAACTCATAACCCTGGTAGAAATGTTTGAGGTGTTTAAAATGAAATGTGGAAACCTTGATAACAGATAAAATGTATGTAATATAACTAGCAAGAAATTTTAGTAAAAATTAATCATTACCAAGAGTGTGTAGTATTACAACATGTGTATTGAAAAGTGGCACCCTAACCCTATTTGAAGTAATAATAAAGTGTGTGAATATTATTTAGTTTTTTTTTTAAATGCCAGTTAGAAGTTCAATTAAAAGAATAAAGAGTTTGAAGATATTCTGTGTCTCTGTGCCCAAAGTCACCCTCGGTAAGGTTTGAGAGGTGAATTTAAAGAAAAGTTCAGTATCCGAGTCAGTAAGTTTAAGTCTATCATTATACAATGCTCTTTGAATTGTAAAAAGTCTACTAGACATGTTACCTAGAAATATGTAACCTAGATGATTCTGATTTAACTGTTTTCATTCATATTTTCACATCAAGGCCCATATGAATTTTTAAATTAGCGTATCAAATTTTACTTATAACCAGTTACGCAGAAACTTCTATCTCTAGCACATTGTATTTCTGGTTTCCAGTGTACTTTTACATGAAGAAAGTGATAAGTATTTTAGCTTTTTTGTCAAGGCATTAATTAGAATTTTGACTTTTAACAGTTGTGAGAGATTTTGAGACCGATACCTGTTTCTCCATTTTTGCATTTTTTCTCAATCGAAAACTAACAGCTCATATTTTGCATATAGATTTCATTTGTGTTTGTGGAAAGATATTTAAAGTTGAATCGACCTTAACTGAAAAACTTCTGATTTCGACTCCAACACTGATGTGAATGCAAACTCATGCTATACGACTAAATAATTATCATGGGTGTTGTAGTCGAACACAAAAGTCTCAAGTCAAGTAGGTCTCAAAATCTCTCACAACTGTTAAAAGTCAAAATTCTAATTAATGCCTTGACAACAAAGCTAAAATACTTATCACTTTCTTCATGTAAAAATACACTGGAAACCAGAAATACAATGTGCTAGAGATGGTAGTTTCTGTGTAACTGTCTACAAGCAAAATTTGATACGCTAAATTAAAAAATTCATATGGGCCTCGATGTGAAAATATGAATGAAAACAGTTAAATCATAATCATGTAGGTTACATGTTTTCTAGCTAGCATAGTATCTGTGTAAAATTTCAGTTGTATAGCTTTTTTATAATGCAAATAAATGGCATTGTAATGATAGACAAACCCACTGACTCTTATACTGAACTTTTCTTCAAATTCACTATTCAAACCAATGCTGACGACATTGAGCATTATTAATATATTTATTAAAAAATAGTTTTGAGGTATTTAGTAACATATTACATGCTTATAAAATATTCGCAGTTAGTGTGCCGCCCAACACTTATGGTAGATTTTCTACCAGTGTTATTAGACAGAGATAGAATCAAGAGCGCGCGAAGCGCGCCTTCATTCCTAGTAAAAATTAAAAAAAATACTTTTCCATGGTGAACCTATATAATGGGTAACTAACACTAGACAAGTGGCTAGTCATGGATGAATGGAACCGTTTACTATTTTACTGATTCCATCTCTAAATCATTATTTTCTTACATAAAAATTGATTTATTTTGTAGATAAGAGTACATAGAATTTATTAATAACTTTGTTCTTGTTTCAACTATGAAGAATTAATAAATAAATAGAAGTTTCATAATAGGTTCCAAATTTTTATCAAGATCCTATTTATGAAACACTAGAAGCTTGTGTTTCATAATAAGGGACCTGATTTCAGTGCGTCTCCTATTATGAAACGCGTCAATAACACAGCGGAGTACATTTTTTAAGCCTTTCATTTATTTAAAACATTATTTTTCACCTATATAGTGTAAAATATACTTAACTAATATCGTATTTTTGTTTCAAATACGAATAATTAACAAACAAATGTGTGTTTCATAATAGGAGACAAGCTTTTATCAGGATCCTTTTATGAAACATGATAGAAGGTTGCGTCTGAACACAAGTAAAGAGGTTATGTTAACAGCACAGCACAAGAGGTTATGGAGTCGGAATTTCGAAACCTTTTATTTATTGAAAATATGATTTTTCACCAACATAGTGGGAAATATTAGTGATGTTTTTTTATGTAGATGTAATTTTTTTGCACAATATTTATAAATTCGTCTTAAACATACATATTTTAGTGTTTCATAATAGGGGGATGCTGTTTCATAAATGGGTGCCAGTGAGAAAATTGTGTTGCATAATAGGGCCTAGAAATGCTCCCATTATTTTGTTTATAAATTATTAAATATGATATTAATTAAAAATGTGAATCACAATACAGATTCTACATGAAATAGGGAATCCGATAAGCCACAATAATATATGGTTTGATACTATTTATTTATTTATAATATGATTAGAAAAAAAGTACCCGAAAATCGTTCCATAATAGGCGACTTTACCTTACCTAGTCCAATATACCCCCAAAAGGACACAAAAGCTGTCATTTTTTATTTTATCTTCGTACACTTTACAGAATTAAAAAAATTAAGTTCAAAATAAAAGTCACAAAGACGGTGAATTATTGATTTAAAATGGAAAGTGTTACTACAATGTCAAAGAAGACATTATTGATTATTGATTATGTGGTACTTACTTCGGTTAACTTTTTCTTCTCCTAAAAATGAACCCGTTAAGGCAGTAATGACAAAAGTTAGAGAGTTAACAACAACAACTGTCAATGACAAATCTGTTTGTTGAAGTAATAAAACATACAGTAATGAACCAGTTTGATTAACCAGGAAAGGAAGCATGTACTGTAATAAAAATATTATTTATTGCAAATAAAATATACAAAAATTATCTGCGATCACAATGCTATTTGCATACCTTTAAATTTGTAACTAAATAATATATATCTCGAAAAATTTGATCTAATCTAGAAGATGACTTCACTCTATTTATTCCCTCAGCCCCTTTTTTCATAAAAGGATTTGTTACACCCCATAAAAAAGCAACAGTTACAAGGCCGAATGCAGTCTCTAAAACATAACATTATGATCTATGTAAGTTTATTACTTTATAAAGTATATAATATGCATGTATAGCTCAATGCATATACCTATATATAAAATATAATAACCTATAAAAATATTGAATGTTATGGAATTTTCACAACAACAACAAACAGATCTTTACAATTACTTACATTCTTTATTAAATTTGTTTTAATTTAAATGAGTATCACACTGATTAATATTTACATAAGAAATAATAACAAAAATGATTTTGAACGTCGAAACTAACCTCCAGTTAGAGGCATGTTTTATTTTTTTTGTAAGTGCCACTCTCCAGATTCCCTAGAAACGTTTTTCTCTACAGGTGTTTTTCTATTTGTTCTATTTATCCAAAAATTCCTGTCTCTACGAATGTTTCTCTATTTATTCAATAATTCTATACCCTTGTCTATCAGTATTTGGATACATACACATAGAGATTTCATTATACTAACCATACCTTATTGCTCATCTGAAACGTCTGGTTTCCTCCCGCGTTCCGCGTCCGGGAATATAAGGTCGGTTCGTTTCGTCTTTAGAACTTATAGTTCGATTTCAAGAGCGCGATTATGATTTGTTAAATGAGGACGATTTTACAATTATTAACAACACTTTCTCTCTGCGTTTTCTTCGGGCTTGAGACCGACAATAGGCCGCATTAAAAGTGTGTACGGGACAAGGTAGATCATTCCGGGTGGAAGCTTAGATGTAGACTGAGATCCAAGCAGCTTCATCCTCGGCTGCACGCCAAGTAGTGTTTGGGAGGGAGAGGGGGGATAAGGACCCAGATGTGCTGCAGGCAGAGGGCTCGGGCGCTGAGGTCCTAAGGATTAGTGCGCTTGGGGGGAAATCCCTGCGCACGTTTTATGACGGGTGGCAAAAAAGGATCGTAAAGGGAGCAAAAGTGCGTCTCTCGGATTCGCGCGGAAAAACATCGAGGAAAGATTGTCAGTTATATTAGAAACTAGATTTTATTCTTTTATTTTGAATATTCGCGCTTCTAGTATGACGGACGATATATTTACCCAATAAACAATAAGTTCTCTAAAAGCGCACTTAAAGATGACTTTCTCTAGGTAAACAGACATCTTTAAGAAATTCTAATAGGAATCATTTAAGATGGCTTATAGGTTGCGGAGTGTCCAGCCGAAAGTCATCTTTATGCAAACCCAAAGATATTTTTAAGATATTGATATTTTAGCTTATTTCTCTATAAAAGTAAACTTTAAGTCGTCATAAAGACTACTGTAAAAGAAATATATTCTACGATGTTCTTTTCGAAAGAGAGCTTAAAGTCAACTTTTAGATATCCTTAAAGATATCGTTAAGCTGGCTTCTTGGGACTAGGATTTCAATTTGATATATTTGTAAAAAGTTTCATAAAACTGGAACCAAAAATATAATTAATGTTATCACATTAATTGATAACATTAATTCTATCATCGGTTTACCAGTTTCATGAAACTTTTTACAAATATATATCAATATATCTACATATAGAAAACTATTTTAATTAAAAAAATTAAACATGAATATTTATTTTTTAGTTTCATTGGTAAGGCACATTTGTACGTAGATCATTGATCACTGTCACAGACAGCCATAATGTTATCACATCAAGTTACAAAAATTAAATTTATACGAAAGTAATCGAAAATAATAGTACTAACTTATTAAAATAAGTTTTACAAAAGAAGTAGCATGCATCTACATTTAAAGCAGATACATTATAATATTTGGTAATCTATAAATACTGCATCAGGCAAATATCATTAAATAAATAAACAATATTTTAATAGTTATGACAATGGAGTCATAAGACACGATTAAATAAATTTCTCTCGTTATTATTTTCTAACTGAGCTTGTCTCCTGGCTTGTTGTTCTTTGTATCTTTTGCGGTCTCCAGTCTTTTGCAACCATTTTTGCATGCGTTTTATTATCTGGTCTTCAGGAGCGTTGAGCTTATCCTTAATTACTCCTATAAAAAGAAAAAGTGCAACATTATACATAAACGTATTTTAATATTCAAAATTTAAAGCTAATAAGTAAACTAATTACTCACTTATTATAATTTTTGGAAAATTATAATGGCTAAGGACGCTTTTATTGGTTTTTTGGATCAACCAAGTACAATTTTCTGCTAAATTGTCAGTCATGATTTCTCCTAGAATGGCAGGAACCAGCTTTTTAAAATCTGTTCCATCAATTGAACTAATCTTTTGCTCCTGAAACGTAAAATACATCATTTTAAAATTAAGAATTGTACACATAGATGCTAAAAAGTAAACATGCAAATTTAATTACAAATTGTATTCTTGTTTGTCGATGGGCTGGATCAACTAAATGCTGGTCAAACTCTAGATTTAGAAAGACGTCGCTTCTGCTGTCTAGCAGACAGTTCGTCAAAAGGTTTTCTACTTGACATTCTCAAACAGTTTCCTGGTCTAAATCATTAATAAAAAATGTTGAATTCACCTTTGTAAATTGTTGAAAAATGTAGAGTTCGAAACACCTTCAGCCAAGCCTTGAGCCGCGTACTGGACTCCACAAAATGCACTGATCAATAGAAATGCAGCTGTTAGCATTCAACGATATCTGTAACACATAATTGATAACACTTAGTTTTTACACTTTTGTAGACATAATAATCATTACATAAACACAAAATGAAATTGAAATAAATCAATCCCCAGTACCACTGAGGTTTAGAGGTTAGAACAAATCTTTTACAAGTTTTAGGATAAGCACTGACATTATATACGCAACTATATACTAATCAAAGCATATTGATAATATTTTGATACTTACATACGTATAATAATTGTAAAAACTGTTTATTCCGCCATGCAAAACGCCGTGTTATTTCACAATGCACTAACGCACTCCTCACAAGCCGATGGAATTTCGAAGTATACACATTAAGAACTCTTACAGTCCGCATTTTAAGATTTCTTGGAAAAAGTCGTTGGAGGTGTAGCGATATTCCAAAAGTTGCCAAAAAGAAAACTCGCGGAAAAATAACCTCAAAAGAGTAGCAGACAGGGCGACCGCTGAGAGAGCGCGCCTGGAGCGCGCTCCGAAACTCCGAAAGTCATCTTTTTTCATATCAGTTTGGACAACTTTTAGAAAACTATGCATGCGTTTCAAATTGTCATACACAACTTTATCTAAAAGATATCTAATATAATTACTTTAAAGCAATCTTTAAGCGCTCTCGTATAGGATATTTCTGAAACTTTTTTCTAAAAAATAAGTCTTAAAGGAAATGTCAAAAAGATGTCTGAAAGTGATCTTTAATGAACACTATTTTAATTTGTCAATACTTATCTCTGAAAAAGTCGTCAAGTCGACAACTTTAAGAAATCCTAAAAGAATTCTTAAAAAAGTAATTCATAAGATATCTAAAAAGTGTTTGTTGACCCTTTTCTATGGCCTAAAAGCTATCAATTTGATAGCTTTTAGAAAATCTTAAAGACGTCTTCCGAAAGATAGGTAATAAGCAATTTCAAATTTCAGTAAGTTGTCTAAAAGGCATCTTTTTGATGTCTTTTAGAAATTCTTAAAGAGCTCTCGAGAAAGATAAGTATTCAGATGTCTAAAAGTCCGCCAGTGTTTATTGGGTACGTAACACATCCATGAAACCAAAAATTTAAGTAGGAATGGCGGCAAAATCAACGAAATATCAAGCAGGAGCGAGTTATTCATTAAATAATAAAATACTTTTTGTATAAAATATACTAATTTTGATGTTAAATATTGACTCTACAACTTTGAATGTTTGATTTTAATTTAAATCAACCAACAATTATTATTTTTCAATTTTTCTTTTTTTTTAGATTATGATCTTGAGTCTCAGATTCAGATGTGCTCTGTACTAAGTGCTTGAGCTCCTTCGGCCATAAATCTAAATTTGATGCATCATGAGTCAGTTCTTCTGATGTAAATTTAAATATTCTAGAAATCGTAGTCCTATGTACACAAAATAAAACACTGAGTGCTGAAAAAGACAGGCCAGTTTTCTTTTTAACTAAGTATATAAGCAGTCTGTTTTCTTTAGAAATTTTGCAATTTTCTGGATTTTTCGTTACTTTTTTTAACAGAAAATAAAAATTACAAAAATTTACACCTGCAAGATCTAACATTTGTTCATCTTTATTTATTGATGAAAATCCAGTAAAATGTTGTGGCTCACAAACATCATCTCTTCTATCTGAACCAACTGATTGATCCACGTATCTTTTTTGTGGCGTTCCGCACATTTTATTTTTAAACCTTTTCTGATTTGGTATAACTATGATACGACTGGTTTCTGCAATGTCTGTTTGAATTTCAACATCATTGGAAAAATTATTGCTCATGTATCTATTGCAAATAAATGTTTTTTCTGGTTTTAGACCATCCATAAAGATGTGTACTTGGCACTCTTTATCAGCAAATTTTAGACTATTATCTACAAGTGTACTAAAGTCATCATGTTTAGTAACATTAAAAACTTTAGGTTCAATTTTAATGTATTCAAATGTGATATCATCATCTGTATTGATTTGACTATGTTCATTACTACCTTGTGGTTCTATTTTGACTATAGTCGACGAGATAGTTGACAATGGCAAAATGTTTTGATTATTTCGTTTAATGAAGCGCTCATGTCTGTAAAAAGGCAAAACTTTTTATAAGTATGACAAAAGAGCATTTGCATATTGAACCCTTAATTTTTACATAAATATTTACCTATCGATTTTGTTTTTTTCATTTACTGGTCTTTTTTTGTATTCAGAAGGGAAGATAGTTGGAACAAAACTGGGACTTAAAGGATGCTGTGATTTTTTATTGCCAATAAAATGTGCACTACAAATAACGTCATGTTTTTTAGGTACCCAAGGCGAGCCGTCTGGACTGAAAATCAATACATAAAGTATTTGTAATTTGCCACTTGTGTTTATTGTTTATTTATCGAATAGCATGAGAAAGTGAGGTTACTTTACTCACTTAATTCTTTTAATAGCTGCAATCCACTTTTCTTTTTGTGGCAACCAATGCTTTGCGGTTGGAAATCTATAAAATTTGTATGAACTGTTTCTAGCATTATTTTTACAATTTACCACACAGCAAGTAGAATTACCCATTTTTTTGTATAATTATATATATGCATAGCGCAAGTTTAATTCAATGTTCATACTACATAGGTATATAGGTATGTAGTATAATTAAAGTAATCGATTCTAATGCTTACTTTCGCCACCTCAGGCGCTGCGATAGTTTTATTCATTTTTGACAACCGATCGCACGTTACTGCTGAATGTCTTCTGACTATAACAAGTAACTAGCTAAACAGTATCCGACAATTATATTATTGGATTGGATATATGTATTAGACACAAACAAAATAAAATAATCAATATTGCTGTAATATTTTTTATATTGAATATCGTTAAAACAAATAAAAACATACTCACTTTTATTTACAAAATTCACTTTCAAAACTACTAATAATACTTATTTCAAATAATTTTTTGTTAATAGAGTATATTTTATATAAATATGTATTTTTCATTATTTACAAATCATTTACAGCAAATTGTTATGTGCTGCAATCATTAATTTTGTATTGAACTGTATTAAATATATATCTTCAAATTTAGCAAATCTAATTATACATAAGTCTTGTGTTAAAATACATTTTTAAACTTAACATTTTATATGCATTCTTCAAACATAATTTTTTGTTATTTCAATTAGCTTACCCATTTGAACATTTTTCAATTCTTTGAAGCAAGTGTAGTATTATTCTTGCAATTAACTGGGTAAAATTAAAGCATAGTGTACAGTTTTTGCCGTTCTGATTTCTCTTAATTTTTTACAATGACGCAGTGCGATTAATAAATTCAATTTCGTTTTGTCTAGTTTGGCTTTTATATATTTTTCATAATCCTCTCCTGTAAAAAAATAAGTATTTTCTGAAACATACAAAAATAGATTATTGTTCAATCATAATTTTTTGAGTAAACAGAAAAAATAAAATTGTAAGGGCAATTTACCTTCTTCTTTTCCAAGACCTGTTTGCTCCTTTTTGTAATGCAAATACAGATCCAATTCACCTTTTTTTCTTGCTCCATTTTTACCCAAGGCAATTATTGAATATTTTGCTTTAATAATTTGGTTTATACTAACTACTAAACTATTTAAAGTTTCAAGTGTGTATCTTCCAATCATATACTTAGGTATTTTGTGAAACTCCTCTTGTGTCACTGGTTCTACGCGTGGTATTTCAGGATCATTAAATAAAACTTTTTTGCAGCTCTTCATATAATTAATTAATGCTGCACCATTTGCAGTAGTATCTCCATTACAGATGGTAATATTGTTAAATGTATTATTTGCATACTCCACGGTTGTCAAAGGTTCTTCAATATTTTTTGGTTGTTCAGAATTTACATATTCTTGTATTTTTGCAGGAATATTATTTTCCATATGGTGAATTTGACGATCAAGCGATTTCAGGACCGCTGATAATTCCTATAAAATTGTAAAAATTTAATGTAAACAAATTGTTTTAATATACAGACAAAGAAAGATTTTAATGAAAATCAAACAATGAAGATTTAATAATGAGAATAACTAACTTTACAATGTGCATTGTCCGCTTTCATTTTTTTAACATCCTCTTTTAAATCTTGTATGCCTCTTGCTATTGAACAGACTTCTCCATAAGCATTGAAAAGTTCTTCCTGAATAACAGTTTTACCTTAAAAAAAAAAAGTATCTGTAAGTCACCTTTTTTTTCAGTTTTTCACATGCAGTTATGTAAATAAAAATACTTTGTATTAGTTCTGTAGCTGTCTCCAGATCCTGAAGCTTCTGTGTCTGTACAAACAGAAGATTTTCTAAGGATTGATAAGTTGCCATTGTTTATACAAATAATTTCTTTCTTCAATAATTCCAAAAACCTTAAAAATAAATGTGTTTGTTTAATTGACATTCATAAATCATGTGCCGATTATAATAGTTTTACTAAAGTATACAAAAAGAAATCAAATACACACTTTACATCTAACAAAATATATAGCATATTATTTTACATAATTTATAATTGCAATACTTACAAGAAAACAAACACGATTTCATATCATTTTAAGGTTATGTTTGAGTCGTCCCTAGCATCACCTGAATGTAGTTTTAATTTACGCCATAAATATAAAAGACCAATTTCGGCTGATCATGTTGATTTACACATCATGGTTCTCAAAGTATAAGTAGTACACATTTACGCACATACACCTAATGTAAACCGCAACTTTTTTGTACAAACATTATATCGATAATGAAAAATCGTAAACAAAGCGAGTAACGTTTTTAAAGAACCGTTTAAATTTAAAACTTTGCACTTTATGATATGATTGGTCAGGATCATGGAGGAAGAGAGAAGGAGACCAAACTCCTATGCCCCGAATCGCCGAAAGTGGCTCCCTTTTTCCGACGAAGATCGCCAGGTCCGCTTGGCAGAACCGCCAGACCTAGCGAGTAACAGAGCTCCTGCCGGTGGCTTATGGTACTATATTATCATAATAATATCATATCGACGGCTGATATGAGAGCAAGATTTAATGTAAATTTTTTATATCAATTTTCATTTCAAAATTTGCATCCTAAAAACAGCTAAAAACTTAAGCTTAAACTACTATATCCACTAAATTAAACTTAAACCTTTTACTAAACCTTCGAATGGGGGCGATGATCATATGCAACTCTCACTTTTTATCTAGCAGAGATCTCGATGGTCGTGAGAATAAAGACGTCGTTTGCTAACTTTTTGATTAGAGTTCAAATCCAATTCTCGACTTTCTTTTAATTTTTTTTATTTGCTTTGCTTGTAAATGTATATTTTAATACTAAATTAATCTTATTTTTGAAAAAGAAATTAAGTTTATAATAATTTGTTAAAATAATATTTTATAGATTTACGTAAACAGAGTAGGTTACAAGCTATTTTACCCGTTATTTTAACAAACTGTTATAAATTTAATTTCTTTTTTGAAAATAAGATTAATTTAATATTGAAATGAACATTTACAAGCAAAGCAAATAAAAAAAAAATCGAGCATTGGATTTGAACTCTAGTCAAAAAGTCGGCAGACGACGTCTTTATCCTCACGACCATAGAGATCTCTGTTAAATAAAAAGGGAAAGTTGCATATGATCATCGCCCCCATTCGGGGGTTTAGTAAAGGGCTTAAGTTTAATTGATTGGATATAGTAGTTTAAGTTTAAGTTTTTAACTGTTTTATTGCATATAAAAAATTATCATACATTTAATAATAATAGGTTTAATTAAAAATTTATACATTAATCTTGCTCTCATATCAGCCGTCGATATTATTTTGCAATTCACTATAGTACCATAAGCCACCGACAGGAGCTCTGTTACTCGCTAGGTCTGGCGGTTCTGCCAAGCGGACTTGGCGATCTTCGTCGGAAAAAGGGAGCCATTTGGAAAGTAGGTAGTTTGGTCTCCTTCTCTCTTCCTCCATGGTCAGGATACTCAGGATGATTGGCGTCTCGGGTCTCCAGCGCATAAACGATGACGACGCCATATATATATATATATATGCGTACGGGCGTACTATCGCGGATCGTCTGGTTTCCTCCCGCATTCCGCGTCCGGGAATATAAGGTCGGTTCGTTTCGTCTTTAGAACTTATAATTCGATTTCAAGCGCGCGATTATGATTTGTTAAATGAGGACGATTTTACAATTATTAACAACACTTTCTCTCTGCGTTTTCTTCGGGCTTGAGAGAGATTCCACATGATTGTACTTCCCTACCCCTTACCATGTAGCCGTACCGCGACCGACTTTGTCATCGAGTTTTCATCTACATGATTCTGTGGTCATTGGAGAATTCGATCTGTGAACGGTATGGTGTACATATACATGCGCTTCTCACGTTCACAGATCGAATTCTCCAATGACCACAGAATCATGTAGATGAAAACTCGATGACAAAGTCGAACGCGGTACGGCTACAGGGTAAGGGGTAGGGAAGTACAATCATGTGGAATCTCCCTAAGAAGAGAGCTCTGGTGCTGAGGTCCTAAGGATTAGTGCGCTTGGGAAATTCGCTGCGCACGTTTTATGACGGGTGGCAAAAAAGGATCGTAAAGGGGGTGGGTAAAAGTGCGTCTCTCGGATTCGTGCGGAAAAACATCGAAGAAAGATTGTCAGTTATATTAGAACTAGATTTTATTCTTTTTTTTAATATTCGCGCTTCTAGTCTGGCGGACGGTATATTTACTTTACGTGTATAACACGCATACGCGTCGTACACGACGACGCAAACGCCATGATTCGAACGATCACGCTATCGCATATTCACGTTCACGTGAGTATATAGATTTCGATTTTCGGCAAACGGTAAAACAGGCTATCTATTTAACTTTTGTTGTTTTTGAATATACTTATAGGTTATAGTTTTACAGCAGTAGCAGTAGACATGCTAATGGTTTTGTGAGATAAAAAAGTAACTAAATACAGAAATAATAAAAATGTCCAAGTCAGCAGCGCGTCTGAAATTTGCAAAAAAAGTTGTTGACAAAGTGGATCATTCCTCAAAATTACGAACCAACATACCAGCCGGACAGGCAATGCCAAGTCCACCTTTGGGTCCCCAACTTGGTCAGGTTAGATTTGTGTATTAATTTTTTTGTATATTTGAAAATTATTCAATTGAAATCTCATTGTTCAAAGTGCATAACAACTGAATGTTAAAATAAACAATAATTACAAATTAGATCTCATTACTCGATTACTTGAATTTAAACAATTATTTTCAGAGAAACATTAATATAGCAGCTTTTGTTAAAGACTTCAATGAAAAAACTGCTCATTTAAAGGAAGGTATACCTATACCTTGTCGAGTAAAAGTCAATCCCGATAGAAGCTACCATTTAGTAATGCACAAACCACCTGCAGTTTATTATTTAAAACAAGCAGCTGGAATCCAAAAGGGTGCATTGGCTCGTACGTTCAAGTATTGTATAGGAATAATACTTTACTTATTCTTAGTTAAAAAACCTGTATTTATATTGGCATTTGGAAAACTACATTAAACAAATTTCAAATTATTAGTCTAATTTTTATGAAACATCAAAATACTGTGGCAATCAAATAACTTTTGGACTCAAATAATTTCAAGATAAAAATAGCACTATTTAATGTATGTGTAGGAATATATTTATTCATTTTTATGTATTGCATCAAACAATTTCATGATACTTCTATACTATAAAAGCTATACTATAAAAGTATCAATTATTATATCCACTGTATTTTGATTTTTTAACAAAATCAATAAGTAGTGGCATTAATTTGAATGATTTATTGATTTTAGCACCAGAAGTTGTTGGTAAGGTGTCTCTGAAGCATTTATATGAGATTGCAGTAATAAAATCTGAAGATCCACCACTTGCATTAATGAGCTTACAACAGATCACTCAAATGTTGGTAGGCATTGCCAGAACTGTAGGTATAGAAGTAGTAAAACATTTAGATGCTGAAGAGTATAAACAGTTTTTAGAAGAAAGAAAAGTTATATTTGAACAACAACTGAAAGAACTAAAAGAAGCAAAAGAAGCAAAAATGCTACGCACTGGTTAAATATTGTAAAATTAGTCATTTTTATATTTAATTTTATCAATGATAATGTATGTAAGATAATGTAAATAAAACAATATAACACAAATAATCTTCTCATTTATCAAACAATTAAAATTGTCCATAGAAAGTTTTGGAGAAAAAAGGTTGAATAATATATGTTAAGGCTTAATTTTATAAAACAAAAAATCCTTAATTCAAGAAAAATATTAAAGGTATATTTTGTATAAAATAATTAAACTGTTAATCTGTTATTGTTTATTTTATTGTTTATTATATATCTGTGAATACATTTTTTATTAACGAGAAAAATGATCACCTATACAATTATATGTGCATTCGTAAAAAATATAAAATATGAGTCTACAAGCAAAACAACTAATCAATAAATCTACAATTATTTCTTGAAACAATTTTTAAGTAATTGTTAATGTTTGTTTCGTCAATATAGTTCTTTGTAATTTCAAAACAAAAAAATTAGATTTTAAAATGTATAAATGATTACAGTTAATTTAGTTATTCAATAAAATTAGAATTGAGTGCTTACAGTACTTAACTTGTTATGCATACAAATTTATATTGACGTTAAAAATACAACATTGTTTATAAGAATGTGCAATTCTAAATTATTGTATAATTCGTTATCGGAATCATAATGTAATTGGAAGTCTTCTTTTGGATCATCCCGCGGAGTTCTTCGATGAAGTTTTCTTCTTCAAGGTCCACTGGAGCACTGGTTGTCCATCTTCTTTCGGAATATCCCGCGAAGTCCCTCGCCGCTGTCAAATGCATTTTTTCCTGCGATATCCCATGAAGACGCTGCCGTCTCTTCCGTTCATATTGAATTTTAGTACAATTGTATAACTCTAATGTTCAACTATTTTAATCCATCAAAATTAATTACAAATCAGAGAATTGTATAATCCTATACTTTTATCAAAGTTCTATTTAAAGTTGACAGTTTTAATATTGTGACCATAATTACAAGTTTTTGATATGTTGTTATTAAATGAACATTTTTTTTGCACTGGAATTTTAGAAATTTAAACTATTATTTTAGTTTTAATAAGTAGATACATAAATGTTACTTTTAAAATATATTTAATATTTAATAACATACTTTTTAAATATTTTTATTCCAGTACACTGTACTCAATTTTTAATTATTCCTAGCTTGTTATTCATCAATAGTTACAGTTATTGTAATTATATAAAATTTGATATTTTATTTTTTAATATTATCTTGGTGATATAATACAGTATTATCCAATTTAATTCCTTTCACGGAGATATTTTGTAATTTTCAATAAAGTCATGGTAATCTCTAAATTGCATTGTTTTTGTATTTTGTAACTACCATTATCTATTAATTTTAAAGTTTGTTATATACTATAAATTTAATAACTTCGCATACATCTCCAATGCCGAAATCTCCGTCTTCAGTGAATAATTACTTTTTTCCACATCTGTTTTTTAAGGTTTATATATATCATCTGGTTCAAACATCACCAACATAGTATCCAATAATTTCTATTTTTCTTCAATTGATTCTAGAATTTAATACTACTGATGCAAATATTTTATTATGAAATACAAATGATAATACTATATTGTGTATTGATTTAAAATCATCCAAGAATCAACTTTTGGAACAAAATATTAGAAATTCTAAATGTTGCTTACTTTATCCTTCAAGCAGCTTAAATGAACTAATCAGCATTTAGGTATAGATGAAAATTGGGACAAAACAAAAAATTATTTGGACAAGAAGTCCCAATATATCCATTTTTCCCTCGAAGTCCACCATTCATCGCCGAAATCTCCGAGTATTCCACGATAATTTCCGAAGTCCGCTAGAAGTCCATAGTCCGTAAAAAACCCACGATGTCCTGCGTAGTTCAAAGCTTTATCCCGCGCTGCCGCCAGATAGAAAATCCCACGATGATGAAGATGGTCCTCTTCTGTGCTGCCGTCACGTAACCTCCCCTCCCCTCTAACACTTGCCTTTTTAGTTAAATTTTTTCATTCTTTTTTCCTTTTCTGTTTTTTAAATTCTGATACTTTTTGTTTTCTTTCTGGTTAATTTATTTGATTTTTTTAAGACTTTCAATATATTTGAAGAATTTCTTTCTTGTACAATTATGTTTTCAATTCTTTTTAACTTTTTATTTTTTATGAATTTATTTTGCTGTTTTTTTTTTCTTTTTGACAAAGTTATTTTTGCAAAGGCGTCATATATTTTTTAATTATTGATATTAATGAGTTTAATTGTGACGTCACCAAAGAGACTCTTAAGTTATGTTCCACAATAAGGCAGCGATAAAAGAAATCTGTAACAAACGATATTGATAAGTCGCTGCTCAGATTGGTAATAATTTATTGGAAAATTACAAACTCACTTTTTTTTAGTAAAAGAGATGCTGTTTGGCTGGAACTCTGCATCTACGTAGTCGGAAGTCTACGTTTAATCTGAACATGAAACAACCTGGAAACCCTCGTACTACACACGGAAGATGAACGCAGTAACAGAAGCCGTGGACATCCGAATCATGAACCCATAGCCAGGACAGAAGGACCCGTCTCCATTACCTCCAGAAGATCATCAGAGGCCAGATTTCGCAAGAACACTCCACGCAGTCCATTTTCTATGCATCATCAGGGCACCGAAGACTCGATCGAAGGAAGCTGGACTGCAATGAAGGTATCCAGGAGCTGGCAGCAAAGAAGCCTTCTTCCGAAGTTGTTGAAGCAGAACGACGTTGACCCTAGTAAACTTCTAGTGGATTGCAACTAAAGCTGCCCGAGCAGATCGAGGACCCTCAGAACTGCGACCAGAGCCGTAGAGATGGGGTGGATGATGACTCGCTAGGCTGCAGGCAAGAAGCCAAGGTAGGTATGCGATCCGCTGAATCGCATCCACAGCCGTCCGAACCAGGTAACCGACCCTTTGGACAGTAACCGAAGCTGGCCAAGCCAGCAAAGGCCTGCTAAACTGCAACCATAGCCGTCCAAATTGGGTAGTTGACCGGCAGGACCGCTACCGCTACCGAAACCGTAGAGC
>JAZHPH010000150.1:282601-309056 GCA_037356405.1 Nasonia oneida
AATTGGGTAGTTGACCGGCAGGACCGCTACCGAAACCGTAGAGCAGGTGGATGATCCGCAGCCGTCTGTACTGGGTAGTTGACCCGATGAACAAGAACCAAAACCGCCAAGTAGATGGACTGTAGTCGCCGGAGCCGGTGGATGACCCGTAAGATCGCAATCGTAGCCGTCCGAAATGGGTAGTCGACCCGCTGAACGGCAACTGAAGTCCAAGCAGATGCATGACCCGCAGGACTGAGGTTGAAGCCATCCGATTATGGTTGATGCAGATAATTCGCTAAACCGCAAACCGCAACTGTAGTCCGGACCGCATAGGTATAGACGATCAGCAGAACTGCAACCGTGCAGCCTAAACTGAGTGGATGACCATGATGGATGTCAGCTCTCCAGGGAGGACTGCAGGTGCTGACGGAATGAAATTGATGAGGCGTGGACAAACATTAACTTCCGAAGTGTTCGGTGTTGCCAGGATAAAAGGACGACCCCTACGGAAGCATCGGGTATTCTGGGGTAGATTGACACTGCTTTGTATAAATGAATAACCCACGAGCGGACGTCAACTTTCTGGGTAGTTTGAAATCACCCACAAGGCGGTGGGTATCCTATGAAAGAATAACGGTTCTCTAAGTGAATGGCCACCATTTGAAGTGTTGCCTATGAGTAGACACTGACAGCCATGGGACGGTTGGCCAACTCCGTCGCATACATAATCTCGTTATCCTTTGTCGCTCGTTAAGATCCGTGGGCTAAGTGACTGACGCGAATTTCTAGTCGCTAAAACACTTGGTTAGCAGGGAGATACTTTTATAAAGAAGAGGGTTAACTCACGTATCGGAACCCATCGATATAGTCGCTGTTTCTGGGACATTTGGTGTACACTCGCTGCTCTATTGTGATAACTTAGATTTTTGCTTATTCCGTGTAGTGACTATTTATGCAACGCTTGAAATGCAATTAGGATGCTGGTATGGACAGGCGACCTACTTATGCCTCACATTGACGATTACATTTTCTTACACATGCTCAAATAAAATTTCTTTTTGCTACATTTACAGATTCAACTGTCTTTTAAATACTCCTTTTCATTTTTCTTTAATGCATCCCATCAAAATCATTTAATTATATTTACAAATAGCAGATCTCATCAATATTTGCATATAAAAATGTAATCACATCTAACGAGAATTACAATTATGTGTATATATGTGTTCATATAAGTGATTTCTGAAAAATTTATAAAGTTTGGAAATTGATTAGTTATCCCCAGTCCTCCTTAGTTTATTACAATATTTTACAGTAAGTTTTGTACAATAGTGCAATAAGACAAATTAGTTCAAAAATTAACTTTCTGATTTCATAAATTCACTCACCAAACTACTCACTTTTAACTATAAAAATACTTATTCCTTCTGTTTTCTGTGATTCGCATTTTTTTTCAATGTAAAATTTTTGTATTTCTTTGTATTTTAGCTATTTAAACATTTAATTTTTTAATCCAATCAATTCACAATTTTTTTCATGTAAACATCATCACAGATAAACTTTCACTTATAACAAGTACTTGATCACGAATAAAAAATATCAACACAAATCAAATAATAATATTGTAAACATCAATATCGCTCATTTTAAATTAAATTCATAAACTATTAAACTTCACCTTACTAATTTCAAACAGTATACATTCAGTCTTATTAATTATTGACTTTTAAATTATATTTAAATAACTTCATTTATATTATCTCAATATACTGAAATAATTATGATATTTTTTTTCATTCTTCAATTAAAATTATCAAACTATAATTGCTGACATAATGCTTCATTTGCTTAGTCCAGAATTTATTTTACTGTTTCTTTTACTCGTTAAATTTTAACAATTTTGTTATTATATATTATACTTCAGTTTTCCATAATAATCTTTTCTTATTCAATCTAATGCCATGTGCATTTAATACCTTGATTACTGCTTTCATTTATTTTGGTAATATTTGGTAATAATTTAAAAGTCTTGTATTTTTATTGATTGCAAATCTATTTCTAATTTTCTGTTAGATCTACTTCTCAGATAGAAAAACCATAGACAATGGAAAGCAAAACAATTAAGATTCAAAATGCAAATTATTTTCCTAAATACAATTATGTTAGAGTATATACATTCAAAAATTTCGTTAACTAGGGTTATTTTATACAGTACGTCAAAATGCACATGAAAATTATCGTGAAAATTTAAGCATTCTTACAAAAGTGTGACTTTGTGATAAAAGCACATAAAAAACAATTAAAAACGTAAATTGACCAATAGTGCAAGTATTGTTTAGATTTTCTGGCAATTTCGTGAAAAAGCTTATGCTCTTAATTTAGTTATGTATCCATGCATTTTTCGATGTAAATTATAGCAATTTTTTACACCTATATACTTTGCTATCAACAATGTTCAAAAGTCATAGTTATCTTATAATGATTCAAAGGATTGAAATAACATGTATTAGGTACATACAGAAACATACAGAAAATTCACGGATTCAACCTGCAGAAAAATATCCAAAATACCTCTTTATAATGCTGATGATGCATGCCTTTTGTTTAGTTCAACATTTACTTTATGTACATAAATTTAATAAAACACTAACAATCAGCTTCATTCGATGACTAATACTGTTAATGTTCTTTTAGTGAAGAATATTAATTCAGAAAAAGAAACAGTGATACCTTCACTTGTCCATAAAAAAATTCTAGCTAGCATTAAGTATCCAATTTTGATTGTCCAAACCACACAATTCAGCAAATGTCTTGTTTATATGCAATAAATACTTATTCTGCTCTGCATTCCTGAAGCTCAAAAAAAAGTGTTCTCCCCCCTTAACAGCTATTTTCTTAACATATATGCGCATAATTGTGTATACAATATAAAAGTACTACAAATTAGAATGTATGTTAAATTGATAACTTTGAAAAAAGACTTACAAGCACAAATATGTTTAGCTATAAACATTAATTTTGGCTGGATTGGAAAAACCGCTCATATATGAGGAATCATTTTTTACATAACAGCAGGAATCGTGATATTCTGAAGCAAAGAAGATTTCCATTCCCCTAATTTCCCCAAAAATGTTATGAATACGCTTACTTTTCTCGCAGTTTCTTCTTATCTGGGACAATCCTAATTTGGTACACATCTCCTGAAGGAAAAAATAAACACAACCGCCCCATACACTGTATATATATGATGCAATATTTTCGTAATAAAGCATACCTGATAGTATTTTTAGAATAATTAGAATGCCATTCGATAGTCGATTATTTGCTTGATGTCTCAAATCTTGAATTGTGCACTGCATCTCTTATATCCTGAAGCTCAAAAAAAAAAAAAACAAATTGCCTATCCCCTTGGATATGTTTTAATTTCAATCAATTTTAAAATGACAATATAAAGTTTTACCCTGAACCATGATCATGCGTAACTTTCACGTGTTGGTCGTATTCTTATTAGCCAAAAGCAGAAGGAAGTCAAAGTATCCACAGCAAACAGTGTTGTATTAACGAGCTGAAGTAAAAACAAATTCGCTTTTTGCATTCCCACCCAACCCTCATGCAGAATATATATATATATATATATATATACATTTGAAAAGAGTTCATCCGTTTTTTTTGTCAATCACATTTAACTCTATATACAAACGCTTTAAAAAAATGTTTGTTACCTCAACATTCAATTCTTAAAGCAGAGAATGGCTATCTTACATTCTAGACAGTAGCAATGCTGTGACTGTTAGTAACCAACAAAGCAATATCCTTGATTTGAATCTGCGAAAACAACAATTATTTTTGCCCATAAGGCAAACAGACAAACATAAGAGACAAACGTATACTTATATCTTGCAAAAAATCTTATTTATAACTGGAATAGTTATAAATCCTATACATAGAAGTGTGCAGCAAAATATTAAAAATGTTTTTCTACTACTTATTTAACTTCCTCAATAACGCTTTTTTGACTGTTCTACCTGCGAAAATAACAAATATTTCATCCCACAAGGGAAAATGCAGTATATCCAATATGTATTGGCACAACAAAATATAGAAATGTTCTATCACTATCAGTATTTTTTTATTATTAAAGAGAAAGTGAAAAAAAAATTAATAAAATCAGTACCTGAAAACTGAAATATTTACTCTCTAAATCTCGACTTGTGATGAATTTCATGAACCTCAATCTGTGAAAATATTGGTTAATCTAGCCCTTAAATAGGCAATACAATGTGATATATATATATATATATATATATATATATATATATATATATATATAAGTTAAACAAGTTATCAAACTTAAAGGGTTCTATTAAGATTTTAGTTAATTTTATAACATTATCCAAATGTGCAAAATCATTAACTCACGCTATTTATTAGTTTCCTACTACAGCTGCATTATAATAATCCCGATAGGTATTCTTTTCATTGTGACCTTCTTCATTTTTATCTGCGAAAATACCGATTATCTCGTCCCTCACAGGGAAAAATAAATGTATAAATTTACGAAATATTTAAAAACTTATCCATGAAATTCTTAGCTTTTCCTTAATCAAATATTTATTGCAATAATGCTTGTTTCAATACTATTTTATTTATATTTTCTAATCATCTGTCAGACGTTATACAAATACCTTTTAAAGCAAAACTTAGCTGTATGAATCTTAGTTTTTACTTATTTTGTTATAGTTGGCAAAATCTGTTTTAATTGATCTTATTCAATGACTTGAAAATGGATAAAAATATATAAATGATTCATTAAATTATCTGGAAATATTGAATTAATCTTAGCCTCATAAAGGCAATCACAAAATTTCTAACATTCTCAATTCTTTAAGCAACGAAAATTGAATTTGAAGTTTAATTTTCATACAAAGTTATGAAAATGATAACTCACAATGAACTGTCTTTGTACTTTTACAGCAGCTTAGACTCGATACTGCACTGTTGTCTACCATCTTATTAATCGCAACATCCATGTTTCAATCTGTGAAAATACCGATTATTCTGCCCCCATTATGGGGTAAAGGAGAATACAACTACATGTTTACTTTATAATTGATTTTTAAGTGTAAAACTGTTTGTTTGATTAAAATTATCATTACTTGATTCTCGTATAAATTTATGGAAACATTATATATAACTCACGATGGATTGTTTCTGTACTGTTACAGCATCTTATACTCGTTACTGTATTGTTATCTATGAACGTATTAACAGCGATTGGCCATGTTTTAATCTGTGAAAATACCAATTATTCTGGCCCCATTAGGGGTAAAGCAATACACAACTACATTGATTTTTAAATTTCTACTATTAAATCTTTCCATTAAATGAGTCTGTCTATATCGATTGTACTTTAAATTGAAAATTCCATGCAATGACTTTTGTACCTGGTAAATATCGCCATAACTACTCCGAATTCACCCCCCTTCATGTAGTGATTAATGTTCAAGGCCACTTTTTGTTGCTCATGAACGCACTATCATCCTTGATTTATCTGCGAAAATACCGATTATTTTGGCCCCACTTGGGGGCAAGAAAGAGCAATACTACTACAGTATCTTAGTATAATATTAAATCGGTTTTGGTATCAATAAACTATTTTTCCAATTTCATGCAAATACCTCCATACCTGGAGAATTATTTAATTCTATTATAACCTGCATAACGCTGTGGCAGAATTGTAATTTGTATGACGCTTAGGTGGATGTTGATTGTCGTTTGAGGATCGCCGATAGCCGAGTCATAACCAACCTCCTTGTATTTCACTTTCCGCTTATAACCTGAGAAAATAGTATTTTTGGGGGGCATTTTTAATTGACTGACCCGCTCACCCTTTCGATCGTTTCCGACTTTTCCACCTCGTATTCTCTCTCTCGCTTTGTATCTGGTGGGACGAATTATTGATGGAGTGACCGGACGATACATGAGCGTGCGAAGGTAAGGTGTTCGTGTACAACTCAACGTCGTGTGCAAATCTGAATCACTGTACTGCGTTTGGCCGTCTATAAAAAAACAGACTTTCTCCCATCCTTCCCCAATACAATCATTCCGCTCACCACAATTTCTTATTTGAGTATCTTAAAGGCCAATCACGCTGCTGCCAACAACCCGGACTGCTACCTTTTTTCGATCTCTGGACTCGCAATGATTTCTAAGACGATTTCCATACTGAAAAGGAGTGACGAAATTAATAGATTAAGAGTGAACATTTTAATGTGGGAAATGAGTATACTTCTTTGTTTTATTTTTTTAGTAAAAATGTTTATTTATTGTTATCATTTTTGATGATACTCAGTTGTTTTTTGTATAAATAATATTGTTTTGATGATTGCACACCAGAATAGATTACAATTTATAATAAAAAATACATTTCACTAATCTCAATGAAACAATTAATCTTTCAATAAAGTCTTTTTTCTCGTATACAGGTACTAGAGTTTGTTTGAAGTAACATAAAATAGTAAAAAAATAGTAACTTTGCTATCTAAAGATTTGATTGAAATTTTTGCAAACAAATAAAAAACTTTGGTTTTGATACGATCTACAAACCACACCGATGACAGGCATAGAGGCCCGCAAGCGTGAGGTCATGGTTCCTGAGGCAGCCCCAAGGTCACCAGAGTCAGCCACGCCCAACGCCCATCCCATTTCCATCTCAAACGGCGAGACTGCAAGTAAAAAATATCCAGATATACACCATGGTAGTGATGAAAATGTGTATATCCTCGGGATGCCTCGGGCACCGAATGCGATATCGAGCATCAGCCAGCAGCCTCATCTTCCGTTGCTGTCGTTGTTGTGTTGACGATGAACCTGGACATCAGGAATGACGTGTGGCCGCTTCAGCTCCATCCTTATACGTTTCTTGGATAATCGAAAGAACCGATTCATGGCGGTTTTTCGATAAACGCAACAGCGGCAGTGGCAGCTTTTAAAGTGATATTTCGCGTCGGAAGCAGCAGCGATTCCTTCATCGTTGAAGAGGCGCTTTAATTTCACTCAGCTGCGACATGAACGAGTCCAAGCTACTCAGTTCGGGGCACAATGGACCGTTCCACACGTTGTACTGGTCTTGCGTGTACAGTGCATTGTAGCCGTTCACCTTGTTCGAGACATCTTGATAGTCGCCGCCATCTTGGAAGCCATTACAGAACTCGCCGTCTTTGTAGTCGCCATCTTTGTAGCAGATGTCCTCGAGCAGGCGTTGCTTCATCTGCTGCCACTTCATGATTCTCGTCATCTGCTTGTTGCGAAGCTCGTGCTCTGCTTTGAACAAAACCGACGTCAGGACGGCCTCGACGCGGAGGTTGCGCCTGCGATTTCTTCGGCAAAGAATTTTCTTCGAGCGCACTCTGTTTATCCAGTTGGCGAGCTGCTCCGTTTGGCTCGGCTGGTCCGCGTCGAATTCTCTCGGCCTCACTGTGGCACCCATTTGTCCCTGATGCTGCGATGACGTCACCTCTGGCGGAATTTCCCGCTTCACTGCTGCTGCGTATTTATAGAGTGTACGCTCTCGTCGAAGCTTCTCGAAGGCCGCGTACTGAATAGTGAATTCACGTACTTATACGTGACGTATACGCTCGACAGACTACGTTCTCGACTTAGCGACACTTCTCGATATTTCTCGATAAAAAAACTCTCCGAACTGACTCTTCTGTTTCTTAATTATTAGAAAATAATCAAGAATAAACACCAACCAACCTGTATCTGCTCGTGTTTCTCTTCGTGCAGAAGCCTCGAATATCCTCCACACGCCGAGAAACAGGAAACGGGACTTTCGAAGCCAGCCGCCGAGCGAGACACAGTCCGCACCGTCCGAAGGTGAAAACAGGAATGCCTGGCCGTGCAGCTCGAGGGGGGGTATTTATAGGCAGCCGTCGCGCTGTATCGCTCCGCGCTCCCGATGAAAAGTAGTTCCCGAACGAGCTACTCCTTTGCGCTCAAATCTTCGATATTTTTCCACCTTAATGCAGGTAAGCGTCTTTGGTGAACCAGCGATGACAGTTGGTGAGCAATTTTTCATGGAAAAAGCAGTCCATCGAAAAATCAGAGCAGTGCTAGAAAGATCGACGTGGCGTAGGAAATGCGTTGCGCGGCCACCCCTCCCTCTCGCGTCGGATAGAACTTAGGGGGAAAGGTGAAGCCGTCAACATAGGCTGCTGTCGCTGCGACGTTTGTTTCTGGATCGACGTTGCCAAATCTCGAAAGTGCTCGATCTTTCTTTAGCTTTACCCTTCGTGTATAACATAGCCATTTGCGCTTTTGAGGCTCATATTTCCTGGCGAAACAAAGCTTTCACGGTTAAATAATTGAGTACCGTCTCTCGAGTTATTGAGAAAACTCGGCATTCAAACTAAAAAACTCGTTGAATCAAGCTAATCAAGCTGATCAGGCGGTCGAGGAGAAAATATAGTCCTCGACGTGGCAACGTCGCTTTTCACACTATACGCAATATCAAAAACTACAGAGTATACCTATATATATATATATGCAGCAGCATACGTATGAGAAACGAAACTCGAACAATCTCTTTTGCTTTCTAAATCTCATTACTTATTTTTTAAAATCTGATGATACAATCAGAGCATCCAATCATTCAAACAATAACAATTATGATAGTATACATAGAGGTAAAAGGTGTTTATTCGTTACGAAGCCAACGATAGAAAACATCAATTTTAATCCTTCATTATGTTGATGAAGTATTTTATTTTCTATTTTTCTAAATATCAAATAACATTTATTTATTTATGATGAGATCGGAGAGCGTTTAAACTCGTCGTTTTTACCACGCCTTAAAGTATACATATAACTATATAGCTGTAACTTTTCGAATGGGTCGTTATTCTATATGTATTTTGTATAATTTTAGAGCATAAGGCAGAAAAAATAGAATCCATAGCTATATAATATACAATTGAGTAATTTAAAATATGCAATCAGCAGTTTACTTATAGATTCAAAATTTTACAAAAAATTACGCGATCGATGTTTAATCTAATATTTATGTAGATATGTATGAAACTAAATATATATATATATATACCTAAATGTAGCATTGAGATAAAGAAGGAATAAGATGTTCGTGCCAATACGCAGGAAAGAAAGCGTCGAGCGAATGACGCATATACTTATACGCTCGATTGCTGATTCTGGCGTAAATATTTCTGTGGCGCAGATCGTCATTGAAAACCCGTTTTACAGTTCGAGTGATTCATCTCTTTATAATTTAACTTATATATCTTCGAAATATATCTGAATATTCTGTACATCCTATATACTTATATAGGATGCGCATAAATAACATATCACAATATTTGATTCAGGCATATATTTATTGACATAATTAAAATATTAAAAAATAGAGTTTAGTTGAAATTAATTATAAGGTTACAGACCTAAATAATATACTTGCATTATTTAATCTGTAGCATATGATCATAATGTATGGTGCGTTATTTTTAAATCTTTTTGGCTTACTTGAAAGTGCACATGCAATGTAAAAGTCGAACATTGTAACAAATAAGTATACATAAATTAAAAATAAATTAAAAACAAACAAGTTATTTTTGTGACATGTTATGCGTAGTCGAGACTCGGACAAAAATAAAACTTGAACCAAAAAAATAGGTCAATTAACGCATGCGCATTAATTATCCAATTGCCTTTTATATATATATATATATATATTCAAATTTCAAATTAACGTTACTGTTGAATTTATTTTTAAGTCCAATTTATGAGGTGGAAGACCTCTAATTTTATTTAACATTTCAATTCGATAATTTAGATGAATATCTTGGTCAGTTTGATCTACACCCTTATGTGTTGCGTAATTTATACTGTAATATGTCCATGAATCGCCATATAACAATTTTAATACTTTATTATTTATAATTTTAATATCTTCATTATGAGGAGCTAAAATTACAGAATTTATAGAAATATTTTGATTAATATTGCTATAAATTTTGTCACAAACATCATTAGTTTTCCAAAGTTGAGGTATTCTGAAAGGATTAATTTTAAAACTTTGAAAAGAGGCCATAATTTGGAATATTTAATTGTTTCCTCAACGATAGAATTTCTATAACCATGTTTCATTACTGGAAGAATTTGTCTAAAATCACCTCCTAATACTATTAATTTTCCTCCAAAAGGTAATTTATTATAGCATACATCTTGCAAGGTTCGATCTATTATTTCTAAAGCTTTTTTCAGAATCATAGAGGCTTCATCCCAAATAATTAAATCAGCCAACCTTAATTTTTTCTTATCCGATTCTAATTTTAGAAAAGCAGTATCTACATTATCCAAATCCAAAGGTAATCTAAAAGTTCTATGATTCTATTGTCATTCCTTTTGGTAATAATATAGAAGCAATATACCAGTCCAAGCCATTGATAAGCCTTGTTTGTTCAATGAAATAAAATAGTGAATTAAAGTTTTGTACAAGAAAGTTTTTCCTGAACCTCCAGGGCCATCAATAAAGTAAATGTTCGTTTTACTTTTAATTATTTCTGTAAAAATGGAGTGTTGATCTTCATTTAATTGATTAACCATTTGTTTGAAAATAGTGGCACTTTGCATTATGTTTTCGGAAGACATATCATCATTAACAATAAGATAGCAGGTTCTGGTAAACTAAAATCCTTACAACATCTTTCTTCTGTATCAAGTGGCGCGGTAGCGCCACGAAGGCGAGTTTGAGAAGCAGACGGAGCCGCAGCGCCCGCGCCACTATTTACTTCTATATTGGTGTTCGGATTTTTCATTTACAGAAAAAAAATGCTTATCATTACGGTTCGTAAGTTATTTTGACTTATTAGCATGTTTTAATGCTAAACTATGATTTCCAATCAAAATATTAGCAAAAAAGCGGTTTTATGTCATAATAAACGAGTGTGTATTTCAAGAATGCTCATATGCTCACTCAAATTTTCTTCCTCGGCCCAAAAGTGGTAGGACCGTGAAGTTAGCCGCAACAAGTGTTAGGACCGTGAAGTTGACCGCGCAGCTATATACAGATGGATATTGCTTTCTCATCGGTTTTTCTGCATGCTCGCTCATATGTAGTTTTTAGTGTCTATAAGGTGTAGAAATAATTCGAGGGCGGTGTCTAGGTGTACGGGGCGGCCGATGACGAGGTCTAGGTGGTGTGCCCCGTGATTTTTGGTGTCTAGGTAAATAAATCATACGAGGACGGCATCTACCCTCGTAGAAAATACGCCATAAGATATGGCCTGTCGATAACTAGTCGTGGCCATATTTTCATAGCATAATGTCAGGATACTTTGACATAATATGTCCACATTATGTTGAGTATAACTTGATCCACTAATGGGTTTATAACCTAAAATTCATAAACTTAATAATCAAAACTTTAAATCAGTAAATTTTAAAATCATTGACGTTTAAACGAAGGTTTTTGCAACAAATTTGGAAAATATAAGGTAATATATTAGGAATGGCAATCTAACCTTACACATAATTCATGCATGTATACAAACATGACTACACTCAACACTCACACTGAAATGTACACTTTTTATGTGGATTTAGATATTAGAAACATTAAGTAAAATTTGTGTGTTCAAGATTATCAATGATGAAGTGTAAAAGTGATGATCTTGATATATATTCCCAACTCACTGTTTGAGTCAGTCCCAGGCAGTATTCATCGTTATAGTGCCTTATATGCAGTGTATTCATGCAAGATGTTTAATTTGTATTTTCGATGCTTATTTTATTATGTAGAAACAGGCTAGCGTAACAATTTTTGCTTGTCTATCTTTGCTAGCTGACCCACATCAAACCCCATGGCTCCGGGGGCAAAATTTACACATGGCTGTTTATATGAAAATTTAAACCACAGCACTTGAGATAAATACAAGTGCATATATTGTTTTAACAGCTTGAAACAAATCACCATGCAAAATTTCAGCCCTCTAAGTATGATAGATTTTAATCGTGAGCAAAATTAAATTCTCAATGATTGTACAATTACTTTTTTCAATTTTTCTTTTTGCTCTCAATTAAATCTATCATACTTAGAGGGCTGAAATTTTGCATGGTGATTTGTTACAAGCTGTTAAAACAATATATGCACTTGTATTTATCTCAAGTGCTGTGGTTTAAATTTTCATATAAACAGCCATGTGTAAATTTTGCCCCCGGAGCCATGGGGTTCGATGTAGGTCAGCTAGCAAAGACAGACAAGCAAAAATTGTTACGCTAGCCTGTTTCTACATAATAAAATAAGCATCTACACTACAAATTAAACATCTTGCACGAATACACTGCATATAAGGCACTATAACGATGAATACTGCCTGGGACTGACTCAAACAGTGAGTTGGGAATATATATCAAGATCATCACTTTTACACTTCATTATTGATAATCTTAAACACACAAATTTTACTCAATGTTTCTAATATCTAAACCCACATAAAAAGTGTACATTTCAGTGTGAGTGTTGAGTGTGGTCATGTTTGTACATATGCATAAATATGTGCAAGGTTAGGTTGCCATGTATAAAACGTTCGCCATAATTTTATGGCATATTATGCCCACTTACCATCGCCTGTTAACAGCTGTGGCCACAATATGCCACATAATCTGGCTACTGGGCATAAAATTTGACATATCGTGGCCATATTAGCCTCAATTTCCTACGATGGTAGGTGTACAGGTGTACAGGGTGGCCGATGACGAGGTCTAGGTAGTTCGCACTTGGTTTTTGGTACTGTATCAGAACAATCAGTGATTTCATTTCATGGTGATAAAAATGTTACAAAAAAGCCATGGTCGAAAGGTTCTAAAGATGCTTATATTTTATTTTTAGGAGAAATATGAAATACTCAAAAAAAATTACTAAAAAGGACTGAAATCTCTAAAAAAAATTAACTTTTTAAAAAGTAAAAGGTTAGGCGAGTTTGATAATTTCCGAAACGAAATAACAGATAAAAAAGAACTGGTGAGATCAATCAACCAAAGTCAAGTTTATTATATTGAATCATAATAAAGCAACGAAATTTTGTTTGGTCAATAAAGGGCTTACTTAACTTAAAGTTAAGTTATATAATGATCAATTAGGAACAACTCTCAAGATACTTACTACGTAACTTTTCATGACAGTTTCATTTTGTTTATTGGTGAACAACTAAACTTTTGTTTTCATGTATTAGAACGTCATAAAAACACCATAAGTACAATGAAACGGTCATGGCAAGTTACGTAGTAAGTATCTTGAGAGTTGTTCCTAATTGATCATTATATAACTTAACTTTAAGTTAAGTAAGCCCTTTATTGACCAAACAAAATTTCGTTGCTTTATTATGATTCAATATAATAAACTTGACTTTGGTTGATTGATCTCAGTTCTTTTTTATCTGTTATTTAGTTGCGGAAATTATCAAACTCGCCTAACCTTTTACTTTTTAAAAAGTTAATTTTTTTTAGAGATCTAATATACTTTGGATATGAGATAAAGCATTATTTTCTTTAAAATCTTCAGTAAAAAATTTGTTCAACATATTCAAAATTGTATTTCCTTGGATGTTTGCTGCTAATATAAACCAAGCGAAAAATTTACGTAATTGAAAGGGCAACATTATTTGACAGGCCTCTTCGAAAATATTATAATCACAAGAGTCATCAGCTACTAAACCCATAGCAAGTGCTGCTTCTTTATAAGATTGATATAGTTTATTATCATAAGTTCGCAAATCTTCAAAAGAATTAGCACCTTTCATTCTGTTTAGTATCAACTTCAAAAAAAATCTTTCACTATCTTTTGGAGATACTACATTTAATCGTCCAATGGCACCATATTTATAATTACGCGATCGTTATATCCAAGATTTTATTTTTTGATCAAATGTATAATATTGCGGAATTTCAACATATTTAATATTTTTTGCAAAATCATCTGTTTTGTTTAATTTAAACCATGCCGTTAAAGTTGTTTCTGTGTTTCGCAATGCTTCTGACTCTTTATGTTCATCAAAAATTATTTTTTGTTGATCCTTAGTATATACTGACATAGTTTGGCTTAGTTTGGCACAATTTGGCACAGTTAGGCACAATTTGGCAGTTAGGCACAATTTGGCACAGTTAGGCACAATTTGGCACAATTTTCATTTCCACTAGGGCTTCTACCACATAATGGAAATTCTTGTAGTCACCGCAGGCGGCTTCCATTCCGCTCAAATACCTTCCATCAATAAATTGAGTAATTTCATCATAAACTATAGTGTATGGTTCATTAATATCATTATCATCTATTTTTTAATTTTGCATAATGCTCTATCTCCGCCCTTATGTATGTAATCAAATATATATTTAATACTTTGAATAGATGCACAATATTCTTCATTTATATGACATTTATACTTTTGCAGTAGAAAGCTATTGTAAGGAACGACCATACGGTTATCAACTGGAATAATTTGCTTATACTTTTTTGTTGAATACGTATGATTTTCAGATGTATTATCTCGTCTACGATATAATGGATAACCATTTTCTTTAAAAGTTGCGTGGTCGCAAAATTCTTTGGGAAAATTTTTAGTATAAGTAGTATTACTTTTTTTATTTATTTTTTTTTTAAACAAGGAGATGTATCTGTATGTGGTCCATGTAACATGTGTTTGATTACTAATTTCTGTAAATATTTATTTGAATTGTCTGGATTCTCAGCGGAAATGTATTTATTTATTGATTCAGGTGTCATTATTTTGTTATTAGGATGCAATGTGACAACTATATAAGCATGTGATAATCCTCTTTTTTGAAATTCTATTGTATATACATATACTTCTCCAAACATTTTATTTTTTAAAATATCATTTAAAAGCGAATTGAATTTTGCATAGAGCAATCTAACAGTAATATTTGGAATATCATTTGGAGTAGTACCACTAGGAACATTTTTTAGAACCATTTTTAATTCTTTCCATTTAGGATTACAAGTCATAGTAATCAATAAATCTGGTCTAGACTTAGCTCTAGTTATTGCCATTGCATCTTGATAATGTTGCTGCATATATCGGGGACTTCCTATATATGTATCAGGTAATATGAACAAATTACCCAATCTTTCTTTTTTTCAAAATTTTGTGAAATATTCGAAGCAGAATTAAAAACATGATCGAATAAACCTTCGATCCTTAATTGTTTTTGATTATTTCTGAAGAAGTTCATTCTATTACTTTCTACCATAACAAGTGCATGTGTAAAGTATTGTTGGGTAAGTCTACCACTATATAATAATGGAGAGAAATGTTTTATTTTTGGTCTATATGATAGCCTATAAGAGTAATATTGTAAAAGAGTGAGATTTTCTAAATTTCTTTTATTATTTTTACTTCTATTTATATTAAGGAGAATCTATATCATACATTTTATTTGATTCAGAATTTGGTTTTTTATTGTACTCGATACTCCATCCTAAATCACCAGCTGGAAACATTAAAGGAAAAACCATAGGATCTACATGATGAGATGATTTACTTAAATAAATTTTTTGGTAATCAGAATTTGTTTTAGTTATTTAGGATAAATGCAAAGGTCATAATCATCTGGAATCACTGATTTAGAAACAATGATTGCACCGCATTCAGCTGCAAGTGGTTTGTTATATCTATGCTTCTGTTTGCCATTTTTACGAACAAAATATAATCTGTAGTTTGGTAAATTTTATATATTTGCTAATTGATTCAAACATCTAAAATTTTTAGCGTATGGATTATCGTGCATAAGAGTAGTCAATATTTCTATATGATCTTTAGTTAACTTTTCATTATTTTTTAATCTTTTTTCTACAAAAGTTATATCATCATAAATATATAACTGACCACATATAGGTTCATCATTTTCTAAAGGCATCAGTGAATTCTGAGAAATATGAGAGACTTGATCATGAATTTTGAAATTATAAATAGCTATTTGCTTTTCATATATTACTTTAATACTAAATGTTGCAAAGTAAAATAGATTATTATAGCACCTAATTAAATTCCTGAAATGATTGTCGTGTAATAATAATATATTGTGTACCAAGGGCGTAAAGTAAGCTTTTTTAGGCCGAGTGTGGATTTTGCAGTACGAGTCGAGGCGAGTTAGCCCGAGCCGAAGGCGAGGGCGTTTACGAGCCGCAGACGAGTCCGCCGGTCAAAAAAGAGTCACTTTAGTCCCTATTAATAGGTACGAAAAACGCGAAAATCGTTCGTGTGTTACATAAAAGTTGTTTTAGTTCTTTATTATATGTACTCAAAGGTGATACTGCAATTTTTCCATTATGGCAACAATTAGATTTACATTTTTCTTCTTTCCAATAAACAGCTGAACAAAATTGACATGTAAAATTCATTTCTCCAAAAAAAGATAATTCATTCATTTCAATTTTTCTACTTGAAATTGTGCGTAATTTAGATTTTTTACATGGCGTGATTTTATTAAAGGCTTTAATAGAAATTTTTCTTTTAAGATTGATTCTATATCTACTTTTATAATCAGGAACTTGAAATGTTGAATCATTATTGGGGATTAAAATATCATAATGACCATAATCTTGTTCACCAGTTAATCGTAAGTATAATTTAGAATTTTGAAAATCATTTCCAATGATAAAGTTACTTTGATTATCTAAGAATACTTGTACAAATACATTATATAATTCTGAAAAGCCTCTAATTTGAATTTCACTGCCATAAATAGAAGATTGAGACATATAACGTTCATAATCTACAAAGTTAATTACATCTCTATAATAATTGTTTCCAATTATAAAAGAACTAAAACTGCTCCAATGTGATACAACATATCGAACATAAGCGAATCTGAGTATGAAAATTTTCATTCTAATGTATAAAATAAGAAAAGCATCTGAACAAACAATTACCGTCGCCAAGAATTTTAATGATTCTACAGTTATCCATTTTGAAATGAATTAAATCATTTTTGATATAATTATTAATCTAATTTAATAAAATTATCTTATTTTAAACTACTTATAAACAAAATAAATAATAATTATCTACAACTGCTTTAAAAAAAGTTTAAAAATATATCTGAATATATATACCTGTGTGGAGTTTTAATTAAGAATGTATATATATTTTGAAATATATGACTTACAAAATGTTTTGGCTTTCTCTTGGGTTTGGCTTCCAGATAATAATTGTTTAGACCAGTTTTCACCTTAAGAAAAGATGAAAAAATTAAACTGAGTGTGAATTTTTCATTCAAGGAACGTATATGCAGTCTATTTCTGCTATGTTTATAACACGCATATTTATTTAATTATTATGCTATGAACATTATATTACTGATAAATACTTGATAAAATATTAATTTATTAAATACTTTTTATATGTGGGTTTAGATATTAGAAACAGGTGAAATCTAATGTGTTTAAGATTACTAATGATCAAGTCTATAAATGTGATAATCTACACAAATATTATCTACACAAAGATGTTTAATTTGTGCTGTAGATACTTATTTGATAATACAGAAATAGGTTAGCATGATCATTTTTACTTGACTGTCTTTGCTAGCTAAGCTACACCAAACCCCATGGCTTGGGGTGCAAAATTTAGAGATGGTGTTTACATGAAAATTTAAACTACAGCACTTGAAATAAAGGCATGTGGATATATTGTTTTAACAGTTTGAAACAAATCATCGTGCAAAATTTCAACCCTCTAAGTATGATAGTTTTTAATTCTACATAATAAAATAAGCACCTATACCACAAATTAAACATCTTGCATGAATACACTGCATATAAAGCACTATAATGATAAATACTCTCTGTGACTGACTCGTACACTGGTGAGTTGGGAGAATATCTATGAAGATTATTACCACATTTAGACTTCATCATTGATAATCTTTAGCACACATATCAGATTTCACCTTTTTCTTATATCCAAATCCACATACATATGTACAAGTATGTGCTAAGTTAGGTTGTCATTTCTAAAACGTTAAAAATTAGATTTACAAGGTTTCCGTAGTAGAAAGCAAAATTATATCCGGGAAGAAATTAATCTTAATAGATCACGCGTCTAGAAATTATAAGTCATTTTCCACTGAAGTATATGCTTTTATTACACTTATTATATTTTCCTACCTTCGAATGGGCTTTCCTCTACTTCAGCTAGAATTTTTATTAAATCATAAGTATCTTTTGTCAAAACGTGAATTTTTCTTTTGGCGAAATATAAGCTGGGTAGAAATTTTTGTAAATTGTTCAAGAGACCAAAAATATATGCTGCACAATATTATTTCAATACACTTGAAAATTTCATCTATATGTAAATTTATTTTGATGTATTTCTTAGTTATTTTTAATATATCTACGTAAAAGACAAGTTTTACAGAAACTGAATTAAACTATGAAAAACCATATAAATGTAAACAAACAGATGTTGCAGCATTTGAATATAATCTACCCGCTTCATGTATATCGTGCAAGATATTGATTCCATTAATCGTTCTAAGTTGATTTGAATATAAAATTGATTAAAAATAATTGAAAAAGTTGTCCAATGAAAATAATTACGTAGTACTAATTTCTAAAAAAAATAATACTTATTTTTTTAATAATAAATATATTATTTTTACATAAAAATAAGATTTAATCTTTCATAAAGAATAAATGTTTAACTCCGTCATTTTAAAAGAATAAATGTCGCAATTTATTATTCTTTTGCAAAGAATAAAACGCACGATTTAATCTTTTCCAAAAAATGAAATTTCGATCCGCCATTTTAAAAGAATATAAATCGCACGATTTGTTCTTTCGTAAAGAATGAATCTAGCCTTTTAATCTTTTGTAAAAAATAAAATTTGCTATAAATATATATTGATTATTTTTTATTAAATAATAACCTATATTGTTATTTACTCAAAAAAAAAATTAATAAATTTATCATATAAAATACTATAATATTTTATCATTTTTGTATTCTTTAAATTCATTTTATTGTAATATTATTTATCAATATTAAATAAATTAATATAATTTAAATTAAAATTTCCAATATTTATATTACAATATAGTATTACTACAATATTATTACATTTTATAACACAAAATAATTTATCAAAACTATACTCAAGACTTGACTTTTAACTTAAAATTGGGGGGTTGGCGAGCGGAGCGAGCAGGAGGGAACTATATATATATATATATATATATATATATATATATATACACACACACATATTGGTTATTCTATTTATGATAATGTTTATTTAATGTAACTGTATTAACAATCGATCTGCTCTCACTTTTCGAGACAACAAAGTGGCTATAATATCTCTAAAAAAAATTAACTCTTAAAAATGTAAAAGGTTAGGCGAGTTTGATATATTCCGCAACAAAATATTACAGATAAAAAAGAACTGAGATCAATCAAACAACGTCAAGTTTATTATATTTACTCGTAATGAAGCAAAGAACAAAGATAATTGCTATACGTCACTTGCCATGCCCGTTTCATTGTACTTATAGTGTTTGTATGACGTTCTAATATATATAAAAAGAAAATTTAGTTGTTCACCAATAAACAAAATGAAACGGGCATGGCAAGTGACGTAGTAATTATCTTGAGAGTTGTTCTTTGCTTCATTACGATTCAATATAATAAACTTGAGGGAGCGACGAATTATAATAGCGACTCGACGGAAATGAAATACTAGGTATATAGTAAACAAATGAGACACTCTTCGCGTTAGCCTATCAGCTGATGACGTGATGATACGCACGGTTCGAATTTCCGACTGCGTTGATGGTGGAGACTGCACTGTACAATAGGGAACAGACATGGTTCTGCTATATACATATAAATACTTATATACAGTAGAAAATAGCATAAGAATACGTTATGTATCAATTGTTTGCTGATTTAATACCTCTAGGCCCTAATATAATTAATTAAAAATTCTTATGTTTGAGTAGTTTTTAAAACGGCAGTTCTCCAATATGGCGGCTCAAAGGATAAAGACCTAACCTAACATACGGGCATTTGAGCAACGAAGATATCTTCGTTGATTTGAGTACATAAATTCAGTCATCATGAGTCTATTTTGATTTTGAAGCATTATCTCTCATCTCTATTATGATTTTGGAGAAAACAATAAGGTTATTTTATCCCTATATAAAAAAGTCATGACCGGATGAAGTGAAGCCAAGAATGCGTCAATATGATTGGCTCATGTAGTGCGCATGCGTCAAAAGTATCGTTAGAATTTTTTTATTTGTTTTTGATTTTCTGAAATTGATTCGAATATTAAAAATATAATATAATACTATAATACATATCAAATTATAATTTGTGTATTTATAATATTCTATTGTAAATATTATTATTGTTACAAAAAGAAACTTGATGTGAACGTTGACACGAACTGAGTTGAGACATAACCTTAAAATTTTAAAAGGAAGTTGCAACAAAACCGTGGCAATTTTGAAATTTATACGAGCGCGAAATGAATCATATATTGTAAAGTTTGATATATTTCCGTGATAGAAAACAAATATTAAAAATATCAACCAAGCATTTATATTTCATTTAATAAGCTAATTAATTAATAGTCTACTACAGTGCGCGCAGCGCACTGCGCCAAGTCTAGTGTATTAAAATTTACATGCGTTTATACGCATCCATATATATTTTCATCCTTTGCGCCGCCATATTGGTCACCGTGAGCTCTCAATCGTTTAAACGTAGCATTAGGAAACCGAATTTTCAAAACAATATTACTTAACAAATATTGCAGTAAAAATCGTGACTTTTGTGTAAGATTTATCCTTAACTTTATTTTAAAAAAGGTTTTAAAAATCATGTCTGTTCTCTATTATATTATCTATGTATCATTAATAATTGCGCTTCGATCATACAGACATAAAATACTTGGTAACATTTATTTATTTTATTAAAGCACACAATTATATTACGTACATACATATATAAAAAAAAAAAGAAACGCGTTCAAAACCGTGATTTCGTATATGAGTCATTCTACGACAAGAATCGGAATATACTTCACGGTCAAAAAATTGAGCTCTTGCAGTTTTGAGGGCACACTCACTAGACCAAGTTTTTTACATGCGTTTGGACATACAACATGTAAAAGACATGGGTGCCACCTTTAAAGCATATGCCAACGAAAAGTTACGGGCCAATTACAAATTTATACCAAAAAATAGCCTTTATTGACGTTCCCCGCGCAATTTATAACCTGGCCGATCGACGAACATTATTTTTTTCTAGGATAAAGGACTGCATGAAAAGCCAAAATTTTCACTTTTTTTCTTAGATTTTACCTTTTTGACGATTTTTACCGTATTTCAAACTTTTGCGAGTGGAAGACGTCAAGTCCTGAAATTATACTAGACCAGAAAGCCCACAAGTCCTATTTAAGTTTACCTATATCGAGTACTAATAGGAACTCACCATTGATCTTAATATTATTAAAAAGGAAAAAATACCTTCCAATAATAAACTTCAAGAATACTAGCTTTCTAAAATATTTTTCATACAGAATACTTTATGAGTACTTTTGATGCAATAATTTAATACTTTCACAAAATCTGGTTGCATTATTTTGAAAATTGTATTCATATAATTACAATACTTTTTACCAGGACCGTATATATTCTCAATACGTGCACTAAATTTTAATAAGTATGATCCAATTAATTAAAAATAGAAAGTGAGCGTGCGAAATACTTGCATACAGGAATAATCAATACCAGATATAGGTACTATATATTATATAGTAAGTATATATGCGGTATAGTACATTAATACAATACATGAGAAAAATATATGGTAATATTACTTATATGATAGTAGAACATATATACAAGCGTGAGAAAGTAAAGATCCGTGAATTCGCGGGGCAAGCACTTTACATATAGGATCGTTGACTTAAAATTTTTGCCAGCACAATGAAAGAGGGGTCGGGTCTGGCGAAAGTAAATGTATACATATATAGCCATCTCCACCAACAATTCTCTCCCTTCTGCAGAGATGTGCAGGCTGCAGGTTTGAAGACAAAAAAGAGGGGCATAGGATCGAGTATATACCTATATAATATAAGCTGCGACAGGCGGTTGGCCTATACATGCGTCGTGGCAGCTGTATAAGCCATCTGCTTTTCTATTATTTATTATTATTGTATTAAATAGATTTTGTTGTACGCTTCTTTTCATTTTATTATACGCGGCTATTCGTCATATACGTCGAATACGGGAACGCATGGCATATGGTTTCTGAAAGTATAATAAACGAGATTTATACTTTTTAAGGATATAGTAATGAATATAAGATTAACAAGTGTTTATGAATTTCTTTTATTTTTACATAATTATATATGTTACATATTGTAACAGTACACAATTATTAGTGCGTGTGTATGTCATTCCATTTAATAGTTTAATTTGTTACTTTAGTAAATGGCACATTTATTTTTTTTAATAATTTTAACATTAATAAATTAAAAAAGACGTTCATTATCAAAATAATGTCATTATAAACATTGCATTTAACGTATACTTATGTACAATTCATATAAATATACACAATGTATCTACTAACATTTGTCAAAAATATATGTACATGTTAGTAGCGTTTTAATAATAATTTACATATCGCATGTAATTTTATTAAAGGTATAAAATCATTTACTTTTCTTACACCTAATAAGTGACCACTATTAAAACTGAGATTTTTTTATATCTTTTGGTTACTTTCCTGATAGCACAGAACCGTTTTAAAACGTTAAAAAACGTTTTACTGTAAACCCTTTTTACGTTTGTAAATCTAGTTTACAAAACGTTTTATTAAAGTTTTATAATGTTGGAAATATCCGCTTTTCAATTTATAATAAGCAATTAACCCTTTCATAAAATGTTTATGTGGCGTTTTAAAAACGGGGTTTTAAATAAAAATATCTTTACCTATGTAATAATGCAAGTTCCCTGAGCATTAGAAGCCCAATCTGTGTAATTTAAATTTTTATACAAAGTATTTACATGTTTTTACATTGTTATGGTATGTACACATTTTATAAAACTTAAGAAAGCTATCTTTATCTTACTAGTTATACATAGAATAAACATCATTTTTCCAGTATGAGTCCACACTTTTTCTTATGTCAAAATTAACAATGCCTAAATATGTATAGTACATTACAATTTTTAAAAGTGACCATTGCTCTTGTATTGTTACCAGCCATTTTGACCATTTAGATGAGCAATTTTTTAATTTTTCCCCATAAACAGATTTTACACAACATGTTGACATCTCTAAGAAAGCAGACATTCTACTATGAGTATTCAAATTGTACTCAATGCTACGAATTAAATCATTGGTTTTTAAGACTAATAACATGTGCCTATTGACATTTTCTAAAACTTCTGTAATTTTTGGTAACAAATCTGGAATTTCTTTTTGAAAAAGTTCTTTTTCTCCCGATGTATATTTTGTTTTTTGTACACCATTCATGATTGTATCCCAAGTTCTTCCAGATACCATACAAGCTAACAGTCCATACATATCACCCACACCTAACTTTGCACAATGTCTCTGCATGGCAACTTTGTCTCTATTCAAAATAGCAAGCCATAGTTTTGAATATTCCCATCTAAATTCATTAGATAACTCAGCATACAAGCCATGGTCCAAAAGGACAATTTCAGCTTCATTTTTCTTTTTTCTAACAATAATATTTCCTGGATGCGGATCTGAATGAACAAAACCAGTTATAAATATCATATAACTATAAAGTCGACCCAATTTATTGCTAACTTCATAAGGATTAATTTTATTATCTTGATAATACTTTAAATCATTGACTTGTCCACCTTCTATAAATTCCATCGTTAAAACTCGATTTGATGAAACATCCCAATGTATTTTTGGGATATGTAACCATGAATAATCACTAAATAAATTTTGAACTTTTTCTGCATTTTTTCCTTCACGGGTAAAATCCAGTTCCCGAGGAATATTCTTTTTAGTTTCATCTACTAACCAATCAAATTTGAAATCTGGAAAGATCCATGATGTAATTTTAACCAAAGCCGACATGGTTTTTATGTCAACATATGAATTTGCCTTTACAGATCGATGCTGGACTTTGACTGCTACTTGCCGACCATCTTTTAAAGTAGCTTTATGTACTTGTGCTAAGCTGGCTGTTCCAAGAGGTGTTTTTTCTATTGTTTCAAAAATTTCGTATGGGTCTCTTTTAAAATCTTCTTTTAAAATTGTTAAAACGTCATTGAACGATGATTGAGGAGCAGAGTTGTGCAAGATTTGCATTGTTTGAACATATTCCTTAGGAAGAAGATAATCTAAAGCTCCAATATGCTGACCCACCTTTATGTATACTCCTTTATTAGCACAGCAAAGTTCCAATAGTTTTTGTGCTCCAAATGTATGTGCTTCTGATTTTTTGATTTTATATTCTTCAGACTTTTTATCCAAACCGCTACTGTATAAAAATTTTTTATAGTGACTTCCAATAACAAAAACAGAGGCAGCAGCTCGACTAAGTCGTACAATTCCAATAGATCCAAAGTCATATTCATTTACACGCAAAGATGCTAGTGTTCCCATGCCAATTGTGGTTGCAGTAATGATTTTTAAAGTTCGCTTGGATACCAACATGTTTCCTTTTTATCCGCTTTGAAATAAACAAGAGAATTCGTTAATTAAACGAATCAAGTTTTATAAACACGATATTAGGTTAGTAGTTAAAAAATTATATTTAATACAAATTTAGTAATTAATTGCTTACCTGCAGATTCAGATTTTAAATGAATGGTGATTTAATCAACATTTAATTATTTAGCAAAGAAGACAAACTGATTGTAACAGGTAGATTCAAATTTTGCTTTGAACGACTTTATTTATCCCAAACACGAAGAAAATCACAAGCATTTGAGAGCATACTTATTTGAAACCACTTAGTAATACGCTAATGGAAGGTGAAACTTTCAAATTCTTTCTGTCTTTCTCCACATGTGTAAAAGTGGTTGACCATACCTAACCTGCAAAAATGACAGTTCATAGCATAAAAGAATTTGTATATATTATAAAAAATGAAAAAAAAATGAATAGATTGTGATTTTTGGCTTCAAAAGTACTGTCTGCTATATATTACAATACATTAGCTCACCTATATGTACAATACAGCAGTGACGTGTTATAACAGTTCGAAAAAAGAATTTGGAGCTCACTCTTTCACCTTCGAGCATATACCAACGAAGATAGACCTTACCACAATAACATCGCGTGCCGGGCATTTTAGGTTCACGCGTGCTGGCCGCTCGTGCCGTCATTGTGACGTCCCCAAGACATCTTTCGTTGGAATTTTCGAAAAAAAAATTTTCCGCCATTCGGGAAGTCATAATGTTGACATTTTGGCGGCACGGCGTGCCAGCACGCGTGCTCACATTGCGACGGCACGAAACTTTGTCAGAATGACAGCCATGTGTGCCGGCTGTGTTGGCTGCGAAACTTAGAAAATGTTCGGTCGCACAATTAATGAAACAAGGTTTTTCAATGTATTATATATTGATACTGATATTGTTAATTTGGGCTATTATTTATCCACCGGACTTTGTTTCTTGCCAATTTTTATTAATTATATTATTATGACTACTCTTTCATGACTACCGAATTTATAGCAGCCTGCCAGTTTCGCGTCTTACACGAAATAAGCGGCGAATATCAATGTTGTTAAACGCGTTAATAATAATTTTGGTCATTGTTTATTAAAATAATTTGCAACTTTATTAACATCAATAGCTGCTCGCAGTACATAAGGACACAATTAGCTATGACTTGTAACAAGTGTTCGTGGTCGAGTAGTAAAGTGCCAGCCTGCTAACTGAAAGGTTCAGGGTTCGATCCCCGTTAGGGTTTTAATTTTTTTGATTTTTCTTAATTTAAGTGCTGGCACGATGCTTGCACCGCGTGCCAGCATTGTGCTGAGCACAATGCCGTCATTTCCGTGTCCCGGAGCAGGGGTACCTGGACGTCACGCGTGGCCCATTCCGAGCAGTCTCGGTACCGTCATTCGGCCGACATAATGTTATCGGGGTAATAGAAGCGCAAAGCCCCATCCTGAATGAATTTGGTAATAACTTTTACAGCACCATGAAAAAAAGATACCATGCAAACAGCTGAGGGAGATTCCACATGATTGTACTTCCCTACCCCTTACCCTGTAGCCGTACCGCGTCCGACTTTGTCATCGAGTTTTCATCTACATGATTCTGTGGTCATTGGAGAATTCGATCTGTGAACGGTATGGTATACATATACATGCGCTTCTCACGTTCACAGATCGAATTCTCCAATGACCACAGAATCATGTAGATGAA